>JAIUCT010000016.1:11297417-11337855 GCA_021307375.1 Tetraneura akinire | reverse complement strand
TTATTATTATTATTATTATTATTATTATTATTATTATTATTATTATTGCCAATAACGCGTATTATATAATAATAATGCTATTACGCGATTCGCGAAGGTAAATTGAGTATGCGCAGTGTAAAAAAAATTTAAATCAGCGTTCCTCGACTTATGAGGGGGTCGAATCGATCAGAAATAATATTTATAACGCCTATAAAAATATATTTTATTTACATTTTACATTCGGAGTGAAACAAGGAATATTATAATTTTTTTTTAAAAAAGAATTTGTATGACTTATTTCTACCAGAAAAAAAATATATCTGATTACCACCAACAAGGTGTATCTTTTGGATAATCACGTCTAATTGGTACTTTATTTAAGTCATATGTTAAGAATATAATATCTATAAATAATTGAGCTTTTGCGAGAGAAATAACCATGAAAAAATGACGAAAATTATGTTATTGACGAATTCGATCTAAAATATTTTATGATAACTCAGAAAACGTGAAACTATTAGAAACATGAAAATTCAATTGTGTGTTCATCACATAACTATTTTATAAAAATTTTTAATCGATACGTTAATTTTTCGTGAAAATTCGTTTTTTCTTTTCAAAAAAATTACACGCCCGTTTTATTATATAATAAATGTCGACGGTATAAAGATAAAAAAAAAAAAAAAAAAGTCGCATAGTTAAGCGATATACAGCAGAAATATAATTTATAAAACAAAACGAAAAAAAACACGAAAAACCAAACCCCGCGTCCGTATTTCGTCCGGAGATTCGTAACTATTTATACGTAATTTGGTTTTTTCGTCGAGGATATTATATAACCAGTCCGGCAACGCCCGATAACATTGAACCGTCTAACCCTTTCACATAATATACGGTCGTATTTACAAGAACGAAATTATACGGTAAAAATGTTTCGCGAATAAAATATAAAAAATATATACAATACCGTTAAAAGATAAATAAACGAAAATAAAAAAATGTCTGTTATTCCAGCGTTCTTTTTGTATTATATTATACAATATAAGGCCGCGAAAAACTCAAACAGTTAATTAAACTTTTGTCGGTAATTTCCACGTTGCGTACACCTCCTGCTCGCATATAATATAATATAATATATAATACCGAGAGAGAATTATCTTTGGGGACCAAACCTATTTATGTATATATCGGATGCTGCGTTTTGGATTTACGGGCGGCCAGTTGGAGGCGTGTAAACGAAATAATAACAAAAAAAATAAACGAAAAATCCGTTAAGACTCGTTCGTAGTGACGTTTATCATTAATATCACGACGACGATGGCGACAGTCTGAACCCGGGGAACGTCACGGTTTTCGGGGGATGGAACCCACCCCCCACATCCAAGTTTGACGGTCGAACGTATAATAATAATAATAATAATAATAATAATAATAATAATAATAATTAAAATAATATACTAAATACCGCGGACCGGAAGTTCGGACAAATCGACTAACGAATAATAAACGTGTACATAAATACACACCCCGTCGACCACGTATATTATGTTTTGACGGACGATTAAACTCGGACGTATGAATAAATTATCCGCCGTTACTCAGCGTGCGAATCAATCAGAAACAGATTTTCTCTCTTTGCCGCGAATTATAATATTGAATATACGGGAATATAACATACGGGATTATGGTCTAAAATTGACGAAACGATTTTTTTTTTTTTTTTTGAAATGACAAAAGGATTTTATGACTACACGTAAAGTTGTTATTTTACACTAGTAATTATTATTATCGTATTAATCGAGTAACGTTACACCTTTAAAGTTAAATATTACCAATATATTTTTTTTTATTTAACGCAAATTTTTATATGAGTTATTGTTTTAAAAATTATTTACATAAATAATTTAATTATTTGAATAGTTTCTAAACGTATATTAAAATATATACCTCCCCATAATATTACACGATTTTAATTTTAATTAATCTGTGATATTAATAATGTCATATTGCAACGATTTATCATTGATAGGAAAGTACGAGTAATATATATATATATAATAAATCGTATTATAGTTCTACGCGTAAAGTGAAAAACTTAGTATACTTAGTATAACTTAGTTATAGTTCAGTAATATACTGAAGTAGAGATATTAACGCTCACTATAAAATTATAATAAAGAACAAGACAGTTTTAAAATATAATTTTTTAAAAAAAAATTTCAGATTTTAAATATTAGTTATAATTATATTTATATCTAATAAGTCACAATAAAACGGAAAGTGCAGTGTTCAATACAAATAAAAAGTAGGTATATAATTATTCCATTTGTTTGATATTTCCATCATACGGTTAAATGTTTTATTTATTTTTTTTTTTTATTTTTTTTTGGCATTCGCGGTATTTCATAGCATTGTATTTCGGAATTCATGATGTACGTCTTCAGCAGCCTACATATATAATATTATTTTGCGAAGTCTTTTCTATATAAAGCTTGGAACGTGTTGATGACAGAAAACATTATAGAGGTTTTAATAAAATTTTATTGTTCGATTTTCAAATGGGAAAATAGAAATTTAAAAAATATGACGATTATAAAAAAATTGTATAGATAATAACCGCTACCGCGGTAAGTATACCTACTTATTTATAATATCCCGATATCCGTCAATAAGTACAATAGGTTAGGTTATTTTATTCGTTAGGAGGTAAAAAAATGATTTTGTACCTACTCGTTTATTTAATATTTGCAGGACGTTCGCATTTTAAAACGCGTTTATTATCGTAAACTATTTTATTTTACTTATTTAGTGGTTTTTATTTTTTTATTTTTAATTTCATGGAAAGTAATAAAACTTTTGAAACTCTTGAAAAAGTTTTCCGTTCGAGAATTAAACATCGCGGCAAAAAATAAACGGGGGAAGCATTGTGTCATATTATTAAACTAAAAACGAAGATAAAAAAATATTTAAGTCTAATAAAATATATTCTTCGTGTATTATTTGCTCTTTGCGCATTAATTTTCAGAAATATCAGTCAATAATATAACATTAATACGTACGGACGTTTAAATTTTATTATTATTATTTTTTTTACTTAACTTTACTTTACGCCTACCCACGACAGAAGTCGTTACTCGTAAAATTAACAGGAAATCAAAAACATAAAATATTCCCATAGTAACAGCGGTAATGGTCAAATTCGTGTTATCGGTATAAGGATAAAATTATATTATTATATTTTTATGGCCGTTCGCGTATTTATTTGCGATTTTAGCCGTTTTTGCAAACGTTACTTAGTTACCTAGTTATTATGACCTGTACAACGCTCGGAATTCGTTCGGTTCGACGCACCCGGTATTATAATATTATTATAATCCAAATATTGGCGTTTATCGCGTCCAAATAATACCGAGTAAGTGTTCGAAGATCCCGCGAAATTTAAATGGAAAAATAACACTTAAAACGATACACGCGTATATAATACTCTGTATACGTTCCCCTCTTGTACATATACGAAACACGATGCCGATATTCCTATACGCAGTAGTGTTTTCTTGGACGTCGATTCTACCCTCCGACGAAAATATTATATTATTATATTATGATTATCGTATACCGTTTTGAATAATATTTCCAAACCGTTTAAGATTAACGAGCGTCAAATTTGTTTTTTTCCTTAACAAAATAAACTTACGAAAAACGCATTTTGCGTATATATGATAACTTTATATTTTATCATATAATAGTAATAATATAGTCGTATACAAACGTCGACGGCACAGTTTTACAAAAATGAAATATTGTTGCTGGTTATGTAGTTAAAAAAAAAAAAAAAATAAAACTAACGCCGAGGTTAATTAAGGGTGCGTATTATTGTACCCGTCGAAACGTTTTACACGGGAGAGAGTTTTCGTTTCGCGCTCGCACGTCGAACCAGAAGTCTGTGAAATTGGAAAATTACGTCTTCGTCGCGCAAGCCGCGCGCCACCACAGCCTCCGGCCGCGGATAGTCATCTGCGTTTTATCCGAAGACTGCCCCCGCCCGACGTTACCGCAAAGATGATAGCATTACGGTGTACAACGGATGAAAACCATATGACGAGGAATCGTGGAATTTTCACGGTCTACGAACAAACCGAATCATCATTTATATCGTCGGATAAAATATCCCCGGGGGCGAATTGAAATGTAATATCCCGAACGGTATACGAGTGGAGAGAAAAAAAAACACGTACCTATACGTATAATAATAATATAATGTTCGATCAGACGTATACAATATTTTAACAGGATATTATTATTTTCTATTACGACGGGCCAAAAGTGTTCCGAATTAATGCCACACTATTCGTATCGGTCGAATCGAAATTGTCCACGCGAGCAAAATACTGCAGTAGTTCAGTAAACGTTGTTTATATAGGGAGGGAATAATAATAGTCTTCTAAAATAATACCGCACGAAATACGAGTATTCAAATTTCGAACCCGAAAACAACCCAACACACTATTTTACCGACGTAGTATTTTCATTAATAATTATCAATAATATTACCTACCTATTATATTTATCAAAATAATTTTACAGATATGAGCTTAAAAGACGATCAGCATTATATGCGACTTGAAAGAAAACTATAATAATATTTTTTTATCGTTCGTTCGTATTAGTATACAATAGGAAAATTACAAAAAAAGAAAAATATTGATTGACATGGATATATGGATGCAACCGAGTATAGTAAACACTAAACGTACCGAAAACAAATCTGGAAATGAAGCTAAATCGAACTTTATACATAGTCATTGGATGTCGTATCCAAATATACTGACTTTTTGATTAATGGACTATGTATACGTGCGTGTGCCAGGAAAAGTGTCTAAATCAGCTGACTCATTCAATTCTAAACAAAAAAAAAAGTTTGTTTTTTTTTACACGGATTTTCAATTTAACAGAGCAAAAACGACTACGGTCTTCGAATTCCGAATGTGCATGTGCAATGGCAAAAAGGTTTGGAATGTCGAAGAATGAAGAAAAGTTATTAAAAGGGATAAGATAGTGTGTTTCTTCGAGTTTTTTTTTTATCATACACAGATTTCGAAATGAATTATAATTTATTTAGAAACTAATACAATTTACGCTTCAAAGTATTTTCCACTTAAATGTATAAACGTTTATTGCGTACGTAATTTTAAATTTTAATTTACATTATTAATTTAGCATAATTATTAAATAATAACTATAATATTTTACTCTTTTGACAATGTTATCCTTATCATAATGTAATGTTCAAAATATGTATTTTCAAACTAATTATACGCGATGAAACGAATGTAAAGAATACATATTATAAATTTGAATATTTATTTATACTTCCGGATTTACTAAAACATAAAATATAACAATATGAAAATTACAGAAAAGAAGTTTAGGTTTAATTAAATTTGTCTGTGAGGTTATCTGTCATCGTCTAATTTTTAGTTACCTTTTCGTTTAAAATGTATGCACATGTAAATTATCATATAGTTTAACTCATAATAAAAGTTTAAAAATTATATTACAGCTTTTAAACTTAAATATAAATTTTAATCAATGTCATAGTTTAGAGTAAGCTTGACACTAATGGAAATTTATGACAATGACATGGGAATGTACGTACCATATTATACACACTATATAATATTATGTAAATCGTATGTTCATATAATATATTGTAAATAGAAATAATTGAAAAATTATAATATTATTAACTACAAAATTGAAATATTTTTAATTTTTAATTTCTTATAAATTGTAACGTATAATATAAAATATATTTATAATTAAAAAAAAAAAAAATTAATTATAAACAAATCATATACATCGTTAGTAATACTTCGTAATTTTACAACAATTTATCAAAATAAATGTGGCTTAAAATTAGCTTTTATAGTTATATAACTTGTATTTCTATTTTTTTTTTTTTTTTTTTATAAATTTATATCTATATATATATATTATATTTATCTGAATTAATTAAATAGATTTATGTTATATTTTTCTAAATTAAATCGTATATCTACAAATCTTCAATAAAATAATTCTATAATGTATAATTAATTATGTTATAATGAGAAAACGAATACATTTTCAACGAGTATTGATGTCTGAAAATCGTCTATAACTATAACCTATACTGTTTTGCATAATACAATCGTTATATGTTTTTATTATAATACATTGAAGCAATTACATTACGGAGGGTGAGTCCGAGGGCCATACGTAATATTTCTCTCGCAATATCAATATTCCGGTAAATACCATTAATTCAATACAATAAAAAATTACTGGACCGATTAATAATAAAAATAAAATAAAAAAACATTTTTGATTTATACGATAATGCAAGAATCGAAATACGGGAAATATATTATATTATCTCATATATATATATATATCAGTTAGCCATATATAAACATTCATAATTTATAGACCTACATATTATAAACAAATAAATGACCAATAATTTTCAAAATTTCCGAGAATTGTACAATTTAATATTAAAAATATAGTCACGTATAAAAATGAATAGTAAATGTAATAACTTTGTAGTTTTTTCAAATACGATAAAAACAAAATAATCATTTATAATCGGCTATAATAGCTAATATAAAAATACATAAATATATAGAGTAAAATACATTTATACCATTCAGGGCTTGGAACCTTTATGAATTTTTCGGTTCTTGGTAAATAAAAAATTTCGGTATCGGTTACGGTTCTTTTTTTTTTATAAAATTATAGAGAAAAGGTTTCGGTTCTACAGTCGGCTAATATACCGGTTCTTATAGGTTCTTCTATTTAATAATACAATTTTATTTTATTAATTATTTATTTTAAATAAAATAAATTTTTAAACGTAGTGCTGTATATTTTTAATAGTATAGTCACATTTAGCAAAGGCAAAGTTTAATGTAGAAAAACTGAAAAAACAATATTAAGAACATAACATGATAAGGATAACATAATAATACATTAGTGATATTATACCAATAATAAAAACAAAGCGTAAACATAATATTATTTACTGATAATAATTTATTGTAAAGTCGTTATTTTGGACCTTCATACCTATTATTGTTGTATTAGGTAGGTACAATAGGTACTATTTATTTATAATTATAATAATATTTAAAAATGCATAAATATTCTCACAAGACACAATGAAATATTAATCAAAACCAGATAATATTAATATTATTATAATGTAAAATACGTACAGTTGAGATAATATTATAATAATATTATTTTATACTTAACAACATTTTATGATTTCCTGGAATAATTATATTATGTTTTATAGAATTGAGTTAAATCTATCTATACTTTTACAATTTTTATCAAACTAAAATTAAAAATAACAATAATAAAATAAAATTGGAACCAAAAAGAACCGATAATAACCGAAGAAATTGAGTTTCGTAAAATATCGGTTGCGGTTCTGCAGAATTAGATTCATAAAAAAATAAATGAATATAAAGTATTTTTAATTAAGGTTCCAAGCCCTGAAACCATGAATTAAGGATTAACTATTGATTGAATAAATACAATATTTTTTTTAAAAAGTAGATCTAATATTTATTATTTACGTTATAATAAATGTATAAAAATTATAATGATTTCTCGGTTTATGTAAAACCTCACACAAATATAATATCTAAAAACGTTATTTTAATTTAATAAACTTATAATTAAAATATGGTATACAATTCAAAAAATAATATTATACCTATTATAATAATATTACTCATTTAAAATTTTTAATTTCTTATAAATTGTCATGTATAATTGCGTGTGTGTTACCGGCAATATGTATGATTCCATTATTATAATATAATGTCTGTTGATTTTAGGCAAAGTATAAATAAAAAAATAATTTTGGTATACATGTTTATAGGCGTTGTATTATAATTAATAGTTATTTATATAAATTACTTATGTTCATACTTTATACTTATTAATTTACTTATTACACTATTTTTTATCACTCAAATTAGAAATACCAACAAATGAGATTATATTATAATGGAGTAAAAGTGTATGATCGATTTTACGTTGATAACTTACTATATGTTGTACCTAGTACATTTTTCGTACTATGATTCCATTAGTCGTTTACAGTTTATAATGTTTATATACGATTATAGTCGTTTTACTTTACAAACATTATTATAAAATAAGACATTATAACATGGAGCGTTATTACAATTAATTAAATGTTATTAGCGCGTATATTATGGATAAAAAAAAAATAATAATAATTTTTTTACTGATCATTAATATGATAAACTAGTTGAAGATGTTTTGAATTTAACATATTCTAAAAAAAAAATAATAAAGGTCCACATGATTTTCGGTTAAAAAAACGAGTAAATAAAAATGTAAAGCTATTTTATTGCATTTAATAATTATTATCATTTCGAAAAAATTTAATGTTAACTTTAATTTTTTTAATTATAAAATAAAATTACAATTATACAATTGTAAAACATAAAATATGAATATTATTATGTAATTCGCGATGTCACTTATTAGTTTAACTTTTTTATTGTACAAATAGTTTAATATGTATGTTAATAGTAAATTGTTAAAATTACAAATATATAATTCGTTATAATATTTTATATATATATTATATAATATTATATATTATTAAATTATATTATTTATATATTTATATAATAATTTATAATATTATAATTGAATTGTTTAAGTATTCAACAATAATAATATTATGAAATGTAATTTTAATATTTTATACTAAAAATATAATTATAATAATTCCTAGGAAATTTATACTAATATTATTTGTATTCATACTAATAAAATAAACCGGAATTATATTATAATATAATGCCTAAGTATTATATTATATAATTCTGGAATTATACATATGTTAAATTATAAATGTTAATAAATAACCGATGTTTTATGAAAATATATAGATAATTCAAATATTTTGGATTATGAGTATTATACTCATAATATTTATGTCCGATTTTATATTATTGTTATATCGTCCAATTTTGGACGACTTAAGATTTAAAAATCGACTAAGTGAAAAACTTATATTATCTATTTTATAAAATATTATTATACTGGCTTAAAATTTTAATTTAATAAGTACCTAACCTATAAATATATTACATGACATATTAATATTGTTAAATCTATTTGTAATATCAAGAACTGGCCGGTAGTTTTGAAAATAAATATTCGTTGTTTTATTGATGCGATAAAGTCACTAGGGTGAGCAAATGCGCTAGTACAAAAAGGGCGACCGAGTGTTTTAGTGATCTACAGGATGTGTCTGAAATATCTGACAAATGTTATAATTTCGAACACGTGGAAATTTTCCATGAAAATTATATTTTATTCAACACAATTATTCTATACGGAGTTATTTTAATACGTCTATTTTTCTTTTAGTCATTTATTGAACGATATTTTAAATATGTAAATTATTTTCATATTTTATTATGATAAATTAATACTATCATTATTCATAATTAGGTAGGTACTTAGACGGCTACAGAAAATAATCATAAACCGACAACGAAAATTTGAAAATATCATCTCTCGTCATTAAATTGTCTTCAAATCGGTAATTAAACTTTTATGTTAGAAATTAAAAAAAAAAAAATTAAATAACACGAATATTTTATCTAAAAAAAAAAAAGAATAATACGCGTACGAAAATACATTTTTAACGTTGTAGTCCCCGAACGAGCATACAATATTAAGACTAATAAATATTATGAAATATTGTCCAGTTCCAAAATCTTATTAGCGATTATCATCATGCCCGAAATAATTTCCGAAACACCTTGTATAATATATAATATGCGTAAGTATGGTCTAAGTACGACGGCGCACGTTAGATAGGGCCAAAAGCAGGATTTATTATTTGGTTTGTGCCGCGGCAGTCGGCTCTCACGTTGTATTATTGGCAATAAAACTCGCGGCGACGACGCGACGCGACGTTTCCGACACGACGCTTGGTGGAACGGCGCGGCGAGAGCGAACGCGATTTAACGGCCGCGGGTCACGCATATGCACTATGTTTTATAAGCCTAAAAAGTCGCCGTTCGCTCCATCACCGCGCAACGTGTTTTATCTAGGCCTTGAGGGTGCATTAATTTCAATTGTTAACCTAAAAAAATAACGTGTATTTAAATTTAAAACATTAAAATCGATCGATTATTCGTATCATAACTTACTACTCAGATAGTGTCTATATATTGATAATTAAATATATAGAAGTTAACGTAACGACAAAATTATTGCGTACAAAAAGCCAAAAATGTCAATAAATTTCGTGTTCGGTGATTACGTCGTACTTGAAAAAATGTTAAAAACATTACTCGGGCGAATATTTAGAACATTGTGTTTGTGTACACACCAACACACGTTTGATTTTATTCTACTATACAATACAATTTAATAAGTATATTATTTACCGAGCACATGTTTACAGAATAATAAATTATAACAGTTGTTCGAATCGTGTCCTAAGAGCCGTTTTAATATTAATTATCAACTAGGTAATTAATATTTTATAACTATATAATAATCAAACTACCTATTACATTTTAGATTCCGAGCGAAGCGAAGAATGAATTGATTTTACTATGATGTGTGTCTTTTTTTATTTTTAAGTATGAAGACAATTTTACTACCCGAAATAATGCTCCGATTTTCACGAACATCGTATGTTTTCGGTTGGAAAGTGGATGTAGTTGGTCTTTTATTTAGATCTTTTTTCGAGTTTCTCAAAATTGACCCGATGGGATAGAAGAATATATTACTTTTTTTATTTAATTATTCTTTTTAAGTACATTAATTTTTTAGATATTCAATCTAACTTTTTCATAATTATCTCACGTATCAATAATTTTTTTATGTTTATCCCCCACTAAAACTAACTACGCCACTGGCTCGATGAAAATAATAATATTATATGTTCTTCGACAATTTGACATCGAAAAAACTACGACATAATATATAATATAGTTTACAAACTCTTTGGCAATCGCACATCGAAGTCCGAAATTTATAATAAAATAAACGTAACCTCTACGTAAGTGCAGATTAAACAATACATGCTAGGTATAAAAAATTAATGTAATGGTTATGGTTATATAGGTGTTCTATTTTCACTGTGGCTGTCACTTGCCTATCCTCGTCCATAAAGTTCTACTCGACTTTGTGCTGTTTATACAACGTCATTAAATAATAAACTATTTCTCCCGTAACATATAAAAATAAATAATAATATTTTAGTGTACGCTCGCAGCTAGTGAAAATATTCAAAATCTCAATATTTTAATATTTAATGACGGGCGAAAACTACAAATTTATAATACGAGTATTATTTAAATTGTATTTATAGCTATATTGTTCGTAAATGTATTTGATAATTAAAGCAGCAAGAACACAACGTAAAAACGCATGTAGCGAAAATTGATCAGATTCTGAATTTTTATTTTATTTTTATATTATGTAAAAGAAAACTTTTCATCGAAAAGATTTATCAACAATTTTATTTAAAGTTAAGTTTATTCAATTTCTGATACAATTGATGTGTACGTTATGTTTTTTTGAAAAATTAAAAAAAAATCTGAAACCAAGTAAAAATAAATATTTTTATACTAATACGAGATCTAATTATATTATTGAATATTATGAAACACGTAAATAGTGAAATATGAACAGGGACGATCCGATGGAGGGTCATGGGGGGGGTGTGACACCACCCCAGTCGGAATTTTTAAACATTAGTCGGCATTCGTCAAAATTATTTATTTATATTTATTATACAATTTTAAAATATGAAATGTAAAATGTAATTATATTGGTTTTATGGTTTAATATCCAAAACTGTATAATTATTTACGACATTAATAATTTATTATATGTTGATAATATTGAAGTCGGACCAACGACCAAGTCATGCGGGTTGTTAAGCCGTGTTCACATCAGAGGCCGAACACGAACGAACGAACGTTCGGTACTTGAATTCGCACCGAACGCATAGATGTAAACGGTCCAGCGAAGGCGAACGAACGGGACCGAATGCCGTTCGTGTTCGTTAGCGTTCACTAGTGGACCGTTAACATCAAAGAAACTCGAATTCAATTTAAACAGCATTCGGTCCCTCATAATACATTCGTTAACGTTCGGGCGAACATTCACAATTCATAAATATTATAATTATACATTGAACTAACTAAATTAATTTGAAAACCTGGGAGCAAACGAACGAATAATGTAAACGAATATAAACAGTGCGAACGAATATCAAGCGAATTCGCGTCCGAATGCATTTGGTAGCAATCATTCGCGTTCGTTCGTGTTCAGTCTCTGATGTAAACGCGGCTTTAGATGACACGAGCCGATAACAAAATAAGAATTCATTATTGTATTATTTGTATCATAATTAGGGAACGGATTTGAATGCAAATTGCATTTTTTCTGAATGTCCGAAAATATTGCTTTCCAAGCAGAAATTTCATTTCATACATCAAGGAATTAAAAAATGTAATTTTTATTTTGCATTTTTTGGCATTTTAAGACTTTATTACATTTTTAGAGAACTTTTTGACATTTTTAGTGCATTTTAAATGTTTTTAAGTCATTTTTATATAGGAATGGATAAAATTTGATAAAAATGTATAAACAATAAACATTCGTTCTAAAAAAATAAAAATAAATATTTATTATGTTTTTACCGATCAGGATAAACTCAGACGAAATTATTGTTGACGCGTGTAGTCACATATAAGTTACAACATATTATTACACGCAATTAAGTACCTAAAGATGAGATAAGATATACCTATTAATTTTTATTTTTTTATTGTATTTAAATATTTTCTATCAGATAAGTTTTTCATAATTATGTGTTTTTTATAAGTTTTAAATTCAAATTGTGTTTTTATTGAATTTAAATACATTTTTAAAGTTTTTTTGGGCATTTTTTTGATATTAAAGCATTTTTTTTAAGGCATTAAGTCGTATTTTTTTAGGACATTTTTCTTATGTTTTATTGCATTAAAGTCCGTTCCCTAATCATAATAATATAACATTATTTTTACGAATTAAATATCAAGCTGTCGTTGTTGCATATTATCGTTAATTTATATTGTGAAGTATAATTATTAATAACATTAAAGTTTTAAAATAATTTAGAACTCATAAAAATAAATGTTTTTTGTAAATTTTTAGTCGGCAAATTTATAGCAACACCCCCCCACGATGTTTTTTTAAGATCGTCCCTGAATATGAATTGCAACGCTAATCGCTATAAAGACACACAATATGGACGTATTTTAGATAAATACAAAGGAGTACTTCGCTCTCAATTACTGAATTTTTTGACTGTTATTAATATAATATAATAATTATTATTATTTATATAATATTGTGTAAGACGTTAATTTCTTAAGATATCTCATATATACTAAACTAATGGATTTTATTTGTTTATTATGGTAATATATTATATTATATAAATATATTATTATATACTGTATAAATACTCGTATTATAATACAAAAAAAATTGCATCTTCTAACAATACTCTATTATTGGATAATCGGATGAACGTTGACCATCGTTAACAATAATAATTATTATTACACGACAAACGATTATAAAGAATAGGAAACGCGGTAACGTGATCGGCCCGCAAAAGTGAGGTAATATTGATAGCAGTTCGCTGGTCAACCAGCAAGGAAATATATATATTGAACTAAAATACGATTTATGCACATCAATTTTTTCAGAATAGTGTCACCGTCTCACCGATCAGTGTGCTGTTGCTAAACGTGATTCGTGTATTACTTAATTTCATTATTATACGAGTATATTAATTGTTAAAATATTATAATCGCGGTTCTTGTATATAACTGTAGTATATTTTTATACGCAATTATTGTCACGATGATTACCGACATTGCGAACTCTTCGAACACGCAGGAATCGATCGCGGGCAATTTAAATTGGCACCGACTACAATACCGGATGGTGGTCGTATTGCGGCCGTACAGAGAATTTAACGTGATCAACGGTAATTACATATACAAGGTGGACATATTGAAACGGAAGGTGGAGTCACACGTGGACATGTGTTCGCGGCTGAACGGCGAGTTGGGAAAATGGGCGATTCTAGACGCGAACACGCAGCGACTGATAGTCACGTCTTTCGACGAAGAGTCGTTGAACCACATGATCAACAGCACGACCACAGAGGGCGAGTGGAACGTGTCATTGTCCGTGTACGAGCAAAATACGGATATGAGTTCGATACAGTCGCACCAGTTTTACAGCTACATTATGGGACCGGAGGGGGATGCGGCCAGCATCAACGTTCCGGCATTGAAACATTTGAGCCTGGACCTGAAGTCGAGCGGCACGGTACCGGACATCTTACTCATGTCGAAAATATTAACAAAGCTGTTGAACGACTATAGGCATGTGCACAGTGCACAGGTGTACCGAATGTTCAACTACAGAGATCGCGTGGACAGACACGCGGCAACGAACCGATTGGCGATGATCGATGGGTTCTCAAACAATGCCCAGCCGTCTTTCGTCCAGAACTCTACGGAAAAATGGTACCTGGATTCGGGTGCCACCGATCACATGTGCAGACATAAAGGTTGGTTTGTCGATTACGTGGAATTTGAAAACTCCAAATTAATCGAAGTAGAGATGGGTAACGGCAAAACCGTCACCGCGTACGGCAAGGGAAACTTGCGTATACTCGTGTGCGTAGGAAAAAAACAAATTATAAGACATCTGACCGACGTGTTGTATACGCCCAAAATGAAGGTCAATTTGTTTTCGGTAAATGCATGTCTGGACTTGGGGATAAAATTTATCTGGGACAGAATGACGTGTAAACTGATCAAGAACGGTAAAATCATCGCCGTGGGAGAACGGGTGAACAAATTGTTCACGATGAAGTTCAAAACGATAGTGCAATATAACTACCGTGATAATAATTGAACGAGGTAATATATGTGGAACACAATATCTGTAAAATTTTACGTTGTTAATTTTGAAATTTTTTTTTGCTTTAAAATTGTGTTATTATATAAAAATATTTTCGAGGGAATTTTCAATCCAATATTTATAATTTATAAACGCATAATATTGTAAATATTTTTTATAATTCTATTCACTTTATACAATATGATTTTTATCTCAATATATTATATAATATTATATTATAGAATTATACTATCGCACAAACAGAATAAACAATATATTACATTATTTAATATTTTAGTGTTGTTCAATTATTTTGTATTAATATAATCTTAATTTATATATTTATTTTTTATTTTTTAAATTCCAATAGAAATGAAAAAAACAACATATTTGGTATATTGGTATAAAATAAAAATATGATCGACGACTTTTTAAAAATTTAAAATGTAATTAATAAATTACAATCATATATCATTTTGATAAATGAACATCATGGTTTAAAAAAATGTCTGACATTAATAAAATGAAAAAAAAATGCTGCGTTCTTATATTATATTATTTAAAAAAAAACTATAGTCGCAAATTGCATGTGAGCTAAGAGAGGTAGCTCCCCCAAATTAATAATTAGCCCCCCAACTTTTGTTAAAAATAAAAATTACATATACCTACATTAGTTACAAATTTACAAGGTCGTATGTATATAGGGAGTGGCTTAAGCTCCCTCATTATTTTGAACCAATTTATGCTTATGAATAAAACTGTAGATTGTGTAATATGAATTATTATTTTGAATGTGAACATAATGATTACCAGTATTTTTAAAACATTGACCGGTCGCTTTCTTATTATTCACGATCGCAGTTAATATTTTAATCGAGAATTATTTTAATTTGGTTTGATGTTAAACGTATTAATAATAATACAGGTAAGTATTTGTACTTATAATTACAAATTTTAAACGATTTGTGATAATTTTAAGAAGTATATTAATATATTGATAATCGTGGTATTTTCTAAAATATAGATTCTATAACTTTGATTATCAATAATATATTAATAATTATTTATTTAATAATTAGTGTTGTATGGATAAATTGTTTTTAAAAAATTTAAATACAGTAAGTATAATTAAACACGATATTTAATCGAATACCAATATAGCTACCATTATTATTAACACAAATATGCATAATTATAAATACTTATTTGTTAAATAATTTGCCTATACTTTTTATAATAAAATTTTGAATTTCTATCAATTTATGGATAATATTTTACGCAATTTAATATATTATTATATTATGTAAAAAAATTTAATTTATGTTTTATTAAAATTTAACTAATATATCTACTATAATTATTAATTATTAATAATTCCGTAATATAGGTACATATTAAATTATTACCTACTTCAATTTACTAATTATTTATTATAGTTAGTATATATTTTTTTTATATAAGAATTCTTATGGAAATACTATTAGTATAGTGTATAGTCATAAATATATGTTTTTAATTAAAACGGATCTTATTAATAGATGAGTGTCGTTTTATCAACTGGAATTTGTTTCGTTCGATGTAATTGATTGTTATTATAATATTATAATTTATAATAGTATTTCATATACATTTAATTTTATCATAACTATTATGATTCAATTATTAATAGGTTTTTATGTGATTTACAAGTTTGTTAATTTGATCAACAACCAGGCGCGGCTCCAGAACTATTTTTAGGGGGGTGCCATTACTTTTGTAGATTATAAAAACTAACTATATTTTTGTCAACGGTCAACTAATAAGTCAAACTTGTACGATAAAATAAATGTATAATTATTTTTATTTTTATTTATATTTATTTTTATTTATATTTATTATTATTTTATTACTTTATTAGGTACATATTACATCAGTTCGAAAAATATATATATAATTGAAAACAAATAGGTATTAATAATTCAGGTCATATAATATAATAAGTACATCAGAATATAATTTTATATCAAATAATTATTTATGGATAAACCCGAAGTGGCGATATTAAACATCATACATATTAGACAATGAAGCATTATAGAAGTATTATACCTAAACGTACCTAAATAATGTTATCCTATACTTCTATAGTATGAATATCTATAATATGTATATTATGTACTTTATTTTTAAATATAACAGTTTTAACTAATTTTTATTTCAAAAAACTATAAAAAAATTTTAAGATTATTATGCGTTAACAATGATCATTACGATTCATAAAAATGACAAGATATCTTTCTTGCTACAATAATTTTGTAATTATCATTTATTAAAAAAAAATTTTAACCGTTTGGGGGGGGGCATGGCCCCACTGGCCCCTCCCCTGGAGCCGCGCCTGTCAACAACGATTAGTTATAAATTTATAATCCGTAACTAAACCATGGTAATCAATAAACTTATACTCAAATGAAAAAACTCTCCGTTATTTAACATTACATATTAAGTATTTTTTGAATATTACAGAAAACATGTTGTTTAATTTTGGTTTTACTTTACAAATTTGACTTAGAATAACGAGGGAAAAAATAGCATTAATTTATTATTATACGATTTTGTTTATTGCTTATGGAGTGGGTCAAATGAAAATCATTAATATTATATTCGATGTATTAATTCATTTTATTCATTATTAATTTAAAGTAAAATATTAATAATTATTCTATAAAAAAAAAAAATATATACAAGTATATATACTCGTATTCATATTATTAAAGTTGGTAAATAATTAATTTAAAACAATATTTATATTATGTATAAATTGTATACATACTGTATTGACTTACAAAAATATAAATTAGAATAGATGATTAAATAATATCTTTAAAAGGGCCTTTTTTTAGTTGCTGCATTGAGGCCCTGAGACTCATAAGTTCGGCCCTGTCCGGAGTCAGCGCTATTATGCGTTGTAATGTTCCTTATACTCTAAAATGATAAAAAGTAAACTTCGAGAAATTAGTCGCTTACGCCAATTAGCCTACGAACAGACGATAAATAAAAATAATATTTATATATCATACATTATGCAAAACGATCAGAATATTCTGAGGTATAAACAGTCGATATATTTTACATTAATTTTTTGATATATTTATTTAACAGTTTTTATATTATATACATTAGTATCGATTTAATAATTTGGCGATGTTGGGAATCTAAAAATAAATCAAAATTTTATGCCTAAGAAGTCATCAAATAATTAGCTCTAAAGCCTCGAAAATTTAAACTGTTATTATAATTTGTAATTGTTTATATTATATAGGTATATAACACCTTATATTTTATATAAATATTATTTTTTTTTTATTCAATTATTCTTTTTAAGAACATTTATTTTTTACATATTCAATCTAACACTTTCATAGTTTTCTCACGTATAAATAATTTTTTTTTAAATCCCCTCCCCTCATACCTAGTCATACGCCACTGCGGCTCACCGAAAATAATATTATAATATATGTTCTTCTACGACATAATATATAATAAAGTTTGCAAATTCTTTGGCTATCGCACCTTGAAGACTGAAGTCTATATAATAACATAAACGTAACTCTACGTAAGTGCAGATTAAACAACAATCGCTAGGTATAAAAAATTGATGTAATGGTTATGGTTATATAGGTGTTCTATTTTCACTGTGTCTGTCACGTGTCAATTCTCGTCTATAAAGTTATACTCGACTTTGGGCTGTTTATACAAGGTCATTTATTGATAAACTATTTCTCCAGAAACATTTAAATACAATAATATTTTGGTGTACGCTCGTCGCTCGCAGCTAGTGAAAACATTCAAATACTCAATATTTTAATATTAATCATAACCACGTAATATGACGTATGAAAACTACAAATTTAAAATACGAGTATTATTTTAATTGTATTGTGCTATAATATTGTTCGTAAATGTATTTGATAATTACAGCAGCAAGAACACTACGTACTACCTTCTACGTATAATCGCTGGTCAGGTAAATTTAGAGATGCAATCTTGGTATATTTTTACCGGTAAGATAAATTACCGGTAAATTCACCAATAATTTTTTTACCGGTAATTTACTAACCGGCGGTAAATATTATTTTACCGAAAAAATTAGCATGTGACATCTTAAATTAAACGTCTTTATGAGGTGATTATTCATAACATATCAATAGAATGGAATTATTGTTGATATTATAATACTTAAAACGTCTAATGTTCAACATAGACCTATAAACAGTATAAACTAATATAATAATTATAACTATTAACTAATACTTATTTTTATTTTTAATATTTTTTTTTTTTTTTTATACACTTAAATATATTATAATTATACAAAAGTCAATTATACAATTCTTGGCACTTTTGTAAAGTCGTACATTACATTAAAATGAACAATCTATATCTATTATCCAGTAAATAAAAAAATAAGCGTGACATACGAAAATTATCAAAATTTACCAAATTTACAGAATTTACGGTAAATTTACGTAAATATTTCTCGGTAAATTACAAAAAATAAAATTACGTAAATTTTACATCTCTCGTAGTAATTTATCAGATTCTATAATTTTTATTTTATTTTCATATTACATGTAACAGAAAACATTTCATCGAAAGGATTTCTCAACAATTTTATTTAAAGTTAAGTTTCTTCAATTACAGATATAATTGAAGTGTGGGTTATGTTTTTTTGGAATACAAAAAAAAAAAAAAAAATGGAATATAAAAATCTGACACCAAGTAAAAAAAAAAAAAAAAAAAAAAATATTTTTACACTAATACGAGTTCTAATTATATTATTGAACATATCAAACTCGTAAATAGTGAAATATGAATTGTAACGTTAATCGCTATAAAAATACAAACTATGGATGTATTTTTGATAATTACTAAGGCGAACTTCGCTCTCAATTAATATAATTTCCGATTATTATATATATTATATTATTATTAAAATTGTATAATATAATATTGTGTAAGACGTTAATATCTTAAGATACCTAATACATACTCAACTAATGGATTTTATTTATTTATTGTGGTAATATGTATATAATATACTGATATTTATAAGTTTATAATACGAAATTAATTGCGTATTCTAACAATACTCTATTATTGGATAATCGGATGAACGTTGACCATCGTTAACAATAATAATATAATTATTACACGACAAACCAATATAAAAAATAGGAAACGCGAGTAACGTGATCGGCCCAAAATAGTGGGGTAATATTGATAGGACTTCGCTGGTCAAACAGCAATGAAATATATTGAACTAAAATACGATTTATGCACAACAATTTTTTCAGAATAGTGTCACCGTCTCACCGATCAGTGTGCTGTTGCTAAACGTGTTTCGTGTATTACTTAATATCATTATCATAAATTAATTGTTAAAATATTATAATCGCGGTTCTTGTATATACCTGAAGTATATTTTTGTACGCAATTATTGTCATGATGATTACCGACATTGCGAACTCCTCGAACACGCAGGAATCGATCGCGGGCAATTTAAATTGGCACCGACTACAATACCAGATGGTGGTCGTATTGCGGCCGTACAGAGAATTTAACGTGATCAACGGTAATTACATATACAAGGTGGACATATTGAAACGGAAGGTGGAGTCACACGTGGACATGTGTTCGCGGCTGAACGGCGAGTTGGGAAAATGGGCGATTCTAGACGCGAACACGCAGCGACTTATCGTCACGTCTTTCGACGAAGAGTCGTTGAACCACATGATCAACAACACGACCACAGAGGGCGAGTGGAACGTGTCATTGTCCGTGTACGAGCAAACTTCGGATATGAGTTCGATACAGTCGCACCAGTTTTACAGCTACATTATGGGACCGGAGGGGGATGCGGCCAGCATCAACGTTCCGGCATTGAAACATTTGAGCCTGGACCTGAAGACGAGCGGCACGGTACCGGACATCTTACTTATGTCGAAAATATTAACAAAGCTGTTGAACGACTACAGGCACGTGCACAGTGCACAGGTGTACCGAATGTCTAACTACTGTGATCGGGTGGACGGACAAGCGGCAACGAGGCGTTTGGCGATGATCGATGGGTTTTCAAACAATGCCAAGCCGTCATTCGTCCAGAACTATACGGAAAAATGGTACCTGGATTCGGGTGCCACCGATCACATGTGCAGACATAAAGGTTGGTTTGTCGATTACGTGGAATTTGAAAACTCCAAATTACTCGAAGTAGAAAATGGAAACAAGACCGTCACCGCGTACGGCAAGGGCAACTTGCGTATACTCTTGTGCGTGGGAAAAAAACAAATTATAAAACATCTGACCGACGTGCTGTATACGCCCGAAATTAAGGTAAATTTGTTTTCGGTCATTGCATGTCTGGACTTGGGGATAAAATTTATCTGGGACAGAATGACGTGTAAACTGATCAAGAACGGTAAAGTCATCGCCGTGGGAGAACGGGAGAACAAATTGTTTACGATGAAGTTCAAAACGATAGTGAAAAATAACTACGGCGATAATAATTGAACAAGGTAATATATTATATGTGGAAACACAATATCTGTAAAATTTTACGTTGTTAATTTTGAAATTTTTTTTTGCTTTAAAATTGTGTTATTATATAAAAATATTTTCGAGGGAATTTTTAATCCAATATTTATAATTTATAAACGCATAATATTGTAAATATTTATTATAATTCTATTCACTTTATACAATATGATTTTTATCTCAATATATTATATAATATTATATTATAGAATTATACTATCGTACAAACAGAATAAACAAAATATTACATTATTTAATATTTTAGTGTTGTTCAATTATTTTGTATTAATATAACTTTAATTTATATATTTATTTTTTTATTTTTTAAATTCCAATAAAAATGAAAAAATAACATATTTTGTATATTGGTATAAAATATGATCGACGACCTTTTAAAAATTTAAAATGTAATTAATAAATAACAATTATATATCATTTTTATAAATGAACATCATGGTTTAAAAAAATGTCTGACAATAATAAAATGAAAAAAAAAATGCTGCGTTCTTATATTATATTATTTAAAAAAAAACTATAGTCGCAAATTGTATGTGAGCTAAGAGAGGTTAGCTCTCCCAAATTAATAATTAGCCCCCAATTTGTGTTTAGTATAAAAATTACGTATGCCAACATTTGTTACAAATTTACAAGGTCGTATGTAGATATATAGTGAGTGTCTTAAGCTCTCTCATTATTTTGAATCAATTTATGCTTATAAATAAAACTATAGATTGTGTAATATGAATATTTATATTATTATTTTAAATGTGAACATAATGATTACCAGTATTTTTTATACACTGACCGGTCGGTTTCTTATTATTCACGATCGCAGTTAATATTTAATCAAGAATTATTTTAATTCGGTTTGATGTTTAACGTATTAATAATAATATGTATTTGTACTTATAATTACAAATTTTGTTCTAAGTAAAATTACCTACTATATTTTTCATGAATTTCAACTTGAAAAATAACTTTTAAAAATATATCGGGCAATAATCTTTTAACTTTTAGTATAATATGCATTTCGCATTATAAACCTGGATTAATTGTGCTATCATGATAATATCATAGTGACCTCGGAGTTTGGTCTTAACAATATCTATATTGTATTTGATAAAGAATTGAACAAAGTAATAATCATTGTCGATATTGATGATGTTATGCACACAGGTAAGTCATTAAATGCCTATATGAAGTGCCGCGTTTAAATATCGACAGTTTCACATAATATGATAATTATTTTCTAAGTTCTTTTTAATTTAATATCCTAATTCCTAACATTAGCATATTATTATTTTATTTACTGTATACTCATTTTCATCACAATTAAATAAACAATTATAATTTCAATAATATTTTTAAAGACTTAGAATTTTACGAGCGATATGTAAAATCGATAAAAATCAAGAAAATGAAATAAGAACGGATGTTGTTCACGTAAGTAATTTTAAACGATTTGTGATAATTTTAATAATTATATTAATATATTGACAATCGTGGTGTTTTCTAAAATATAGTTTATATACATTTGATTATCGATAATACAGTTTAATATTTATTTAATAATTATTGTTTTATGGAAAAATTGTTTAAAAAAAATTTAAATGCAGTATAATGAAACACGATATTTAATCGAATACCATAATGTATTATTATAAAAACAAATATGCATAATTATTAATACTATTTTGTTAAATAATTTACCTATAGATACTTTTTATAATAACATATTGAATTTTCTATCAATTTATGGATAATATTTTACGCAATATAATATATTATTATATTATATAAAAAAATTGCATTCGTGTTTTATTAGAATTTAACTAATATATCTTCTATAATTATTAATAATTACGTAATATTCACATACATAACGTAATAATAAATCATTATTATTACCTACCTACTTCAATTTACTATAATTATTAATTATAGTTGGTATAAATTTTTTTTAGAAGAGTTCTTGTGGATATACTATATAGTTAGTACTGTATAGTTAATATATGTTTTTAATTAAAATGGATCTTATCAATAGAGTATTATCAACTGGAATGTGTTTCGTTCTATGCACTTGATTGTTATTATAACATTATAATTCATAATAGTATTGCGTATACATTACATTTTATCATAACAATTACGAATAAATTATTTATAGGTTTCTATGTTTTTAACAAGTTTGTTAACTTGATCAACAACGATTAGTTATAAATTTATAATCCGTAATCAAACTTTAGTAATCAATAAACGTATATTTAAATAAAAAAAAAACTCCCCGTTATTTAACATTCTAAAGTAAACTTTGAGTATTATAGAAAAGATCTTGTTTAATTTTGGTTTTATTTTAATAAATTTGACTTAGAAAACGAGGAAAATAATAGCATTAATTTATTATTATGTGATTTTGTTTATTGCTCAAGCGTGATAGTCAAATGAAAATCATTAATATTATATTCGATGTATTAATTATATTTTCCGAAACGCTACAAACTGCAGATTATTGTACCTACTTAGGGTTTTCTCAGGATTTTCACATATAGTACACGCGTATTTTAGAAAATACTCATTGAACATCTAATTTTTGAGAAGGTCAGCCTATAGTATAAGCTGAATTGAAAGTGTCCCAGAATCCAGGTATAAAGTGTCTAGTATAGGAGCAGTGTCGTCATGGGCTAGGTGTTTTATTTTTATTTTTTATTTTTAATCTATAAAGTATTACATTATTATATTTAATATAATATTCATAAACAATGCCGATTCCATTTAAATACTCGTATTATTTTTATCTACATTCATACGAGTATTATAATGCTAATTCTGTAAAAATTATTCTTTAATTTTTTTAAAAAAAAGTAAGGGAACGGATACTGGTGTCGGTGTGGAAAAGATACAGATGTAAAGAGGATAGTGTTGAATATTTTGTTTACAATTTGAATGCAATGATAAATATATTATATTCGAAAAACGATTCTGAGTGAAGTTCATCAGGTAACATATTTATCGATTAAATTTTTTACATTTATCAGTCTCTGTATTCAATATAAATACTAAAGTTTTTACTTTAAACACTTAAACACAAAAAATTTATTCATGTTTTTTTCCTAATATTTTGGAAATTCGTTAAAATCTATCTCGTTATGCTAAAATAACATTTTCAAAAATTATCCAAATTTTTTAGCTTTTCTATTCATTTTTATTGTAAAAGTATTGAAGTTTAGTAGAATATTCGTATGAATTCTAATATTTTCGTTTAAACTAAAAATATCAAGTTTAGAAAACTATAAAAAAAAATTTAGTCCAGGAATTTTTCTAATATTTTTATATGATGTTTAGTGATATAAAAATATACTTCAGTAAAATTTTTAGACCTTGATGCCAAAAATTGCTAATTTTATCAAACATTATATAGTTATAAGTTATAACGAGAATTTCACGATATATTCGTCGTCCTATATTTTGTAGAAAAATTAATGTAACCGTTCCAAAATTTTACCACACTTATGTACAACTTATGTGAATATTCAATAAAGTTTTGAAGTTTCTAACTTCAAAATTGTTAAAGTGAAATATTGAAATCGAATTCGTATTCAGTTTTCGTGAAAAATGTCGTCTTTTCGTTATTTTTTAGTCGTTTCTTCTAACGCATAGTGTCAATTTTGAGAAATTTGAAAAATGGCCCGAATGAAGTACCAACAACATCCACTATTCAACCCGAAACATATGTTATTTGTGAAAATCGAAGCATTATTCGCGTAGTAAAAGTGTCTTCAAACTTAAAAAAAAGAAAGAAAAGAAAAAAGTCACACATCATTATAAAACCAATACATTATTTGCTTCTTTCAGAGTCTTAAATTTAATCGGTACATGAACTTCGCGTAGAATCGTTTTTCAAATGTAATGATTTATCATTGCTTTCAAATTGTAATCAAAATTCAACACTATCCTCTTTACGCCTGTATCCCTGCGGTAGGAGTATCAGCTCTTATTTTTGTTTAATTGAATTATAATATTATAATATAATAATATTATATTATAATATTATAATATTATAGTCACTCAATTTTAAAGAATTTAAACTAGAAACACAAAATAAGTAGGCATTTAAAATTTTAAACACATTAATTTCTTTAAAAATTAAAAATATTTTATTCAATTTAGAATTTTGATGGAATATACATTTAGGAGCAAAAATATTGCGTTCGTAATGTATTCTACACACGAATGCCATTGATTTGCCTATATAGAGTACCTTACTAAACATTATTCCCCCTGTGTTTTATATAGTATATTATACGACTATTCTTTCCATGGGGTTAATTATATACACGGCCGTGGCATCGTTATGCATTTTTAAACCGGCAAGTTTTCCGCAAAGTCACCAGGAGCTTGCGCAAGGGTTGACGGGGACCTGTCAAATTAAAGCCACAATAATCCCTAGTACACGAGCACGTATACACGTGGTCATTATAAATGCAAATCCCTAGCAGGACCCAGGGATCGTTGTCCGATAGAGTAATCCGACGGAAGGACGGATAGATAGGGAAAATTGAAAATTGATTATAATATGAACACGAGTTCCTGTTGTTTTAGAAGACGAATGTACAGGAATCATCTATATGGAACCTTTGAAGGGCTGCTTAAACGCGTTTATCCCGAGAAAAGGTCATCTTGACATTTTTTATTTCCTGTGTAAATAATGTTAGGTGATAAAATTTGTACTGAATAAAACCATAGTATTGTGAGCAATCAAATTGTTTAATTTAGTACACGTTAGATACTATAAATAAAAACTTTTTTATTAATACTGTTGCTATCATAAGACACTTTACTTTAGGGTAAAAATTTTAAATCATATAAAAGTAATGCTATCAATATGCAATATTATAAATACAAAAATAATAGCTTACTAAAATCACATAAAATAAAATATATAGATATTGTTGTAAGACCGTAAATGAGAAAAATTTTCGAGGGATCAAATTTTTTTTAGTTTATTTATAAGTAGTAAAGTTAAGTATACCTGTATGACTGTAATAATTTTTTAATATACAAATTTTACAATTTATAAATTAATTATAAATATATTAATTAATTATATCATTTGTTAGCTCTGTCTTTTTGAATAGTATTTTACATATTTTAATTATATACGTATATCTATATTATTAATTGTCCATTGATGTTAAATACAATTTTAGTGAATGACGAGTATATAATACTTTTTTTTTCTTTTTTTTTTGGGGGGGGGGGGGTAACACGATATTCATAGTAATTATAAAACTACATATTATTAATGGATTGAAAAATAATATAATATATAATATTATAATAATATAATAATAAAATATTATAATATTTAATAGGTAGCTGAATATATTGTCACAATAAAAATATAGGAGCGTGTATGACCAATTTAAGTATAAACTAAAAAGCAACCAAATATTCAAAACATCTTTCGCGAACATTTATATGTTTAATATTTTAAGAATATAAATTATTGTAATAAATGATGTAACACGAAGAACAATATTCCACAAAATGTTAAATTATAATGTGTTATATTTTTATACATGTAATATTCATATAATAATTTATTGTAATAAACAGTTTACTAATAAATATTATTTATCTTACATTAATAACTAACATTATACATTTATTTAAGTACCGATTTATTATAATTCATATTATAAATATGTTCATTCTTTTTTATACCCAAGAATATTAAATATTAGTTTAATAACATTACAACATGACTTAATTTAGTACTTGTAGATATTAACTATTAAGAATAAACATAAATAAATTACTATACAAAATCCAATATCATAATATTATTATTATTATTGCAATTTTTTTCTTAACCTAACTTTAAAAATATTATCTAAATTTTACTATAATTAATCGGTAAATTAGATTTTAGTATTTTACAGTCTACATTCCACAATATAATAAATAAATCAATATCATACAGCCTATAATAAAATAAAGAATTTTATTTAACATAATCCAAGCCTATGTTAATAAAAATTAATATAATATTATACTTTACAAATAACATTTTCACTAATAATTCTTTGGTCCTATATTATTATATTTAAAAATGTGATGTGGTTGCTTTTAGCTTTATTATTCCTATGGAAGGTATGGCAAATGTAATTTCGTTTGAAAATAAGTTCATGTCCACTCAACATCACGTACTATGCCGTAGTCACGGTAACCATCCAAATCAAACCACCAGAACCAAAGTAAACAAAAAAAAAAAAAAAAAAAACGGAATTTCGAATGGGACTCAATTGATCTCGAGGAAAATTTTGCAGCCAAACGTCTTGCTTAATCAACCGAAATCACAGAAAACCTTCTTAGAAAATTGAAAAGATGTTCTAGACCATACTATACCAAATAAATTGTATTGTATATTTCTTTACAATAGAAAATATAAATAAAAATTATAAATTTAAATTTTTTTTTTTTTGGTTTTAACCATTAACGTGAATTAAATATAAGAAGACATACTACAAAAATATATAGTAGTTTATTAACAAATAAATAACAAACAGTTGATTTAACCTAACCTATAACCAAAAATATATCTTTTGAATTTATAAATATATTACTCATTAAAAAATGAGAGAAAAGATAAGATGTTATTAAATTTTGGTATTCAGATAGTTATCAAACGATAATCATGAGATTATTAAAAAAAAAAATAAAAAATTCATACAAAATTATACAAATATTAGGTATTTATTTTATGTTTTTAAATTATATTTCAAGTATAATATTTTGGTTAAAAATAAATAGTTAAGTGTGTAGTTAATTAGTTAATTTGTCAATTAAACAATTTCCCATGAGGTTTCAGTAAATTTCTCGATTTTTTTTTTTATATCCAACAGTTACTTTTAGTGATTAATGAACGCAATAACAGTTTAGACAGATGGAGAAGGGATTCAAAAATGTCAAAATGTGCACATGGATGCCACTGTCGCTGTAATTTCTCTTCGGGCGTTAACGTGTGTCATAGCAGTGGAATCATTTTTCCAGTCACTACTCATGTAAAAAGTTCATATAAATCAGGGCTATTCGAAATATTTAAAAATAAATAACATTAGGGCGATATACATTATTATTATTATGATATATATATATATATATATATATATATATATATATATGCGATATACACATATTTATTTGACTGCAATTAATTTTATTTTAAAAAAAAAAAGTAATATGTACGTTTAATTTAAAATAATCGCATAAAAAAGTTATTTAAATAAATCTCTGGGTAAATTTAGGATATTCGTTATTTTTAACAAGGATAATGCATATTATGAATAAAATAACTACATTAAACAGATTCATTAAAAAAAAAAATATATCAATTTTGATATGATCATTAATAAATTTATAAAGTCATTTCAAAATAATAATAAATACGTAAAAAATAAACGTTAATAGTTTATCAATATTATAATATTATTATGAATGACTGAAAATTCTTCACCGATTAATTTATTTACACTACTCGTATAAAAATTGTTTGCGTAGATATATTATAATAAGTATATTTTTTATAGACCTATATATGATTTTTTTTTTTTTTTTTTTTAGTAAAAATCGTATTTCTTACGTATGGTTCATACCATGTACACGTATATAATATACAGATAATATATACGTATACGCGTGTAATATACTGTATACTGTTATGTAAATTTATTAAATTAAAAAAAAAAAAATTTAATTGATCTATAATTATTATATTTTTAATGTTTATGAAAATTAAAATATATTCATTTCAACGTAAAAATTAATACTATAAAATATACTCGTATTTTCGTAATGTCAAAAAAAAGTTTAATTCTTTCAAACACTATATTAAAAGAAATAATTGTATATATTATTCAAATTTTCAATGGTAAAGGGAACAATATTAACAATAATACGATTATATTTCAATGTTAATAAATTCTAAATAGATGCGCATTCTCTAAATGTCAATGCAAAATTATAACTACCATTATTAATATCACGACATCATGTTATCAACATTTGTATGCGATAAAAGTGAAAAATCATCTAAATCGTCAATATATTATTAATTAAATACCTTCTAACATCTATAGAACACTATATAATATGACGTGTGATTTAAAAAAAAAAATAATAATAATAATAAGAAAATAAAATGTCTACAAAATATTATAATTATTGTTATACTGACATGATAAGACGTCTTGGCGTAGCCGGTGTATGGTCACAATATTGGAACGAGTTGAGAGCGAGTTTGCGATACGGCAGCAACACAAGGCGGCCGGCACGTAACTGAATGTGCTCAAGCGACGAGTTGGGAGCGTGCGACAAACGGCGCACGGTGCGCACACGTGACCCAGTACACTACATTCTTTTCACGGGAGATATTCCAGTAAAACCCTTCCGTTTGAGTTTTTATTTTTTAATTTTAAAATGTGCTTTTTTATATATTTCACCGCATTCCGCAAGTACACACACACGACAGGTAAACGGGCCACGAGGTATTTGAATCCTGTGTTTTTTCTTTTTTTGTCCGAAACACGATCCACTTGTATTTTATTAAATTTAAATTTTTTACTTTCCAAGTTTAAAACCCACATGAATAATATAACAATGGAATTCAAGAAATTTTAATAAAAAATAATATTAATTACGAATATAATATTATATTAGGTTATATAAATAAGTAAAAAAATAAAATAAAATAAACATATTATGTTCGTAATAAAAATTAAAAAAAAAAAAACAAAACAAATAATCAGTAATTAGATCAATTACTCGTAATTATTTACTCGTATTCTGGGAAATCATCAATATTCAATGGTTGAGGTTAAACTTAAATAAATCATACGAGATCAAAATTGTGTAATATTATATTATGTTTTGTTATAGATATAATCACTTATTATCCCTTACAGTCATCGTTATTATCGTTAAAGGGATTGATGGTGATCTGTTTTTTCTTCGATTTAGACCATAAAGCCTGACAAAATTTTAAATACTTAGAGTATTCGTAATTTAATTCTGAAAAAATTTTTAAATTTATTATAGTATTTTACTACTAAACGTTGGAAATTAAATTTTGACTTTTGCTATAAACTTGTAAAAAATTAACAATGAAAATCTTTTTAAATTTATCAAATTTTTAAATCTCTACCTAGTAAAAACTATACTTAAAATGAGAATAATATTTCCAACGTTTTGTAGTAGAGAATATAAATATAATTATAATATGTTTTCAGAATTCAAATCAAGGTATTCTAAATATATTGTGTAATTTTGTCAGGCTTTTTTTGGTCTTTAAAGGCACGAAATAAAAATTTAATATCTATGTCATACAAAAACGTTGACTTTGCATGCGCGTGTGAGAACTATATTATTACGTATGTAGACATTGTAGAGGTACGGGTGAGACACGCACACCAATATTCATTTACTACACATACACTTACACAGCTCATACATACACGCGTATAAAATGCCTATACACAACTCCTTAAAAATAGATCGCCACCAATCCCCTTAATAATAATAATAATAATAATAATAATAATAATAAACGGATAATAATTCTATTTTATTTCATAATCTGTATGTATACGGTATACCTGTAATATAATTAATGAATAAATGATAAAATATTTGTATACTTATAATAATTTATAAACAATAGAAATAGAATATCACTAAATCTACCTATATAAAACATTTTTTTTTTTTTTAAGTTTTAGTACCTAAGTAATATAAATTGATATTTTAGAGGAAGAATAAAAATATCGTCCAGAAAAAATAGATTACTATGTGTCCGTGTCACATATTCGTTATCGATTCTTAGTCTATTAAATATTAATATGAAATATTAAAATACAGTATTAATTAATAGTTGTAAAAATTTTAGCACAATATGTACGTATTTATATATTTTAATAACAAATATACTATTTTAATTTTTCAGTTAATTTTGGAAAATGCAAAATGTTTGATGGTTAATTCACTTTCATCGATAAAAATTGTTCTCTCTAATTGTACAAAATAACAATTTTTAACCATATCTTAATACAAATAATATACTATACATATTATATAAACACAATGCATAATAATTAATGTTAAAAATATAATATTTTAACATTTCCCATTATTCTTTATGTATATATTCTAGTAGTGTACAATAAATTATATTGGATTCAAAATATTTAAATAATTTAGACGAAAAAATGTAATGATAATATTAAATTTACAATATTAAGATACTGAATTTCGAATACAATTATAAAAATGTAGGACTAGTTTTACATTTTAATTTATAAACTTCATTCTGTTTGTACGAAATTTAACGAAAAAGCTCCACCGTATACATGTGAGGAAAATGTCAAATTCTCATTCATGGAGATCCTTTAAAACGACAAAGCCCCTTTAAAACCTAAAGTGCTTGGAATAACCGGGAACCCGATTCTAATTTGGAATTCTTAAGAGATTAGTGCGATTCGAGCCCGCTGAATAAATGAGACGGAAAACAAAACTCGTTGCGCCCGGAACGTAGACATTCCTGCTCGATTAATTTGACAGCGCTTAGAGTCGTTGTCGAAACAACCCAAATGTTACAGGTGGTTCTATCTTTTATTTTATTTTTTATTTCATTCATAATAAAATCTTTCGCTGAATAAATTCAAAATACTCCGCGTGGTATCAATTTGTCTAATATTATTTATTGTGGCCACCTAATTAATATACCTCATATAATATTATAATTTAAGATATCTAGAAATACTAAATTAATTATATATAATATAATATTATATCCATCGAAACGAGGATACATTTCTTCGTTTAATATAATAATAATAATAATAATTAATAATAATAATAATAATAGTAATAATAATAATAATAATAATAAAATAATAATAATAATAATAATAATAATAATAATAATAATAATAATAATAATAAAATTAATAATAATAGTGTACGAATGGTAACGAATAACGATTTCACGCATATTATATTATTATTATCTATATATATATATATACTCGTATATATATATTATATATTTATATATATGAAAAGTCTAATATGACGTAAAATTGAATGACATCAATAAATCATTTTATATCACAGGTATAACTTGTCATTTCTGAAACAAAAACAATTCGCATGCCTGTCGAAAGTTTCATTAGGCCTACGGATATAATTCATAAGGGTGACTTGAACTTAGTCTCAATATGTATATGCGACCCGGGAAATCCGTTCTAATGTCTATTATAAAGGGCCAAAATGCAAATTCAACATTGACTACCACGAGCCTATAGTCTTGACTACAATATTCCCCACTCTTCTCAGCAGCGTAGAGGTTGTCGTCGTATAACAATTAAGCGAATCCCTCGTGATGCTTACTATACGCCATCGCCGCAGGCTGATAATGTCAACAACGTTCCTTCCTTCGACTGAGATTTATCTCCTGTTCGTAATTAACACCATGAGAATTTTAAGTCAATAATACAGTTATGTTATACCTAACCGGCGTATGAACGGGATCTTATAGAGATAAATTAACTTTATGATATTATTGTATACAATGTGCACACCACTATAATATTAAACCAGTAAACCATAAAGGGTTATTCAAAGATATAATTTAATATTCTATAAAAAATAATTTTTAATTTAAAAATTAACAATCATATACCTGGGAATTTCTTCAATTAGTTACGTTTATTTTTATAAGAACTATAATTTTTAAGTGTGATATTTTTTTTTTTTTTTTTTATCCCCATATAAAAATTTGTATATAGGTACATATACGAAAAGAAATATAAAAAAACATATTCACTACTTATCACGTATTACCATCCAATTAAAAAGTTGTAAATGTATCTAATTAGACGGTCCAAAATTATATATATTTATATAACTCATATTCATACTATTATTTTTTTTTAAATAATTAACCATTATAAATAAAATAATATAAAAAAGCCATCATAGTTGTAATTCAATAATATCCATAATCGATTTAGTTATTTAGTACAAGACTTAATTTAGTCATACGATAAACGGGAGTACGTCAGGTGCACATTTATGAAGAGGGAGAGTACACATGTTTTTCTGTTATAATAATACACGTTAATTTGATAAAACTAAGTGATTAACGACGTTTTGCAGTTGTCAGTGGCACACGCGACACGTACTGACAAATGATGAAACTTTTGTAATCGTGTATAACCGAAACAGAGAAAGTGGAAAATATGACCCAAGTGTCCTCTGAAATCCTGTTTCTTATTTTAAACCATACGTCCAATCCCCTTGAAAAATAAACATTTCCCCTTTTATCATAAAAAGAAGTTTGAAAGTTTGAAAAATGTTCACGATGTTCGAAATCGTCAACAAGAAGCTATTAAAAACGAATAATGATGATTCTATAAAATATTTTAAAATTATTTCTAATGCATATTAGTTAATTTTTCTATAAACAAATAAAATTTTAAAAATAATTCATAATTATATTCAAATAATTACGAAAGCATTCAAAATTTATTATTTTAGACCGTTGCAAAATTGTTAAAAATGTAAGTTATAGTACTTTATACATAATATAATCAAAATAATTTATTTGATTATATAATAGTATTATATCCTTAGGGCTAAGAACTTATACATACCAATATTAACAATTTCACATTAACGATAAAACTAAAACAATACAACGTTGCCTACGGTAACAAAGAACAAAAAATAAAACATTAAATATTTAAATTATTAAAAAATATAAAACTTAATTTACACATTTTATAGATATAGCTTTATTAAGCTGTAAAAATATCTCAAATTTGAAAAGTTAATATTACGTTCTATAAATAAAAACAAATAAAATGCATGATCTATAAAACTCATATTTACTACCTAGTAAGTTTTAGTATACAATTTCAAGTAATCTACCGCAAAAAAATTCAAAAATATTATGTACAACATATTTTACAATATTATTTATTAGATGATGTATACTTAAGATAATTTCCCACGGGATATATTTTAAATATTGTTACTATTTTATTATTTAAAAACCAACAAGGTTTTTATTTACGTAATATAATTTTATAAAACAAAACAAATTACGTAAAAACTTTGAATAACTTATGTTCATTAAAATAATATGTATTTATTGTTGAATCAAACAACAAATACCTATTATAAAACCATTGTAATACAAAAGACAATTGATAAAAAATTGGTATCATAATAAAAATGAACAATCGTTAAGCATTTTTTAAAAAAAAAAAAAAAAAAAAAAAGAGAGAAACACTTCCATGAATACTTAAATTGATTAAATAATATTGATTATTTGGTTAAATTAATTATAACAAAAATAAAATAAAAATATTTAATTTTATCATCACCCAATAATTATCACATACCTAGGTATAATATAACATAGTATTTCAATGAAATATAATTATTATGACGTCAAATCATACTCGTACGAAATATAATATAAAATTCCAATTTTAGTTTTAGTTTGTAACCAATAAGATTTGGCTAACAAAACGACCATTCGTTTTTTTTTATGCATTTATAGAAATGTCGTTTTCAAAAATAGAATCTACTAAATTTCAGATTCCGATTGTGCTATATCGAAAAATAAATCCCTCCTATTGCTTACTAATGAAATCGTTTCATATATTATCACATTTTTGTTTTTCTTTCTCTCAGGTAAGTATACACGTGTTTATGCGTTTTGCAGTACGGTAATTCCATCCGAATCGAATCTCTTTATCTGCGACGGTGGTCAAGCGCGAGGAATATCAAACGAGACTTTACTGGGGGAATACTGATGGGCCGAAATTTCCACACGAAAAATCGTAAAACCAAAACAATAATAAAAATCCGAGGGTATAATATCTGATTCGTAAATTCGTTTGTGTATTACCTGGTATTTCAAAAACAAACAACGTTTTCCCAGATTTTTATTATGGTGTTGCAAAAAATAAAACAGAACAAGTCGTTTCACAAAAAGCTTTTCGTACATTTATACTTAGAGAGTGTGTTTTCCAATTTATTGAAACCAACGTATAGGCAACATTATTAAACTACAACAAAAAAAAAGAATAAATTCGATATAAGCAAAATTTTCTGAAATATTCAATACCGAATAAACATGACTAAACTATATAAGTGCATAATATAGTATTCAAAGGTATAAACAAATAATCATTCCATAATTTGTTTTAAAAAACTATTTTAAAAATAATTTATAATTTGACAGTATTGCTAAATTTATATAAAAAAATAAAAATATATACCCATATTATAGATTACAGGGTGTTTTTATTGTATTATTTATCCATAACCCATAAGTATTGAAATAATTTATAAATTTAATAAATATTCAAAATATAAAATAAAATTTACAATGAAGTTTTAAATTAAGTAGGTATGCCATTAAAACTTGATTAAATCATTTCATTCATAACAAACAACAAAGGTTGTATATATTTATTTTATTAACTATATTTATATAAAAATATTATTTATTCATATCATATTTAATCATCATTCAAAATATAAAACATAATTTAATATCTTTTTTCATTTTTTCATACACTTATTATTGAAATATTTCTCTTGGATCAACATTTAAATCAACCACTTTATTAATTTTTCAGTAAAAGAAAATTTTAACTATTTTATTAGAATACGTATTATGTATTTAGAATATACTGAATGTCTGAATATATAATTAATTTAATATCATAATAAAACATAAATAAAATTTAAAGTCTGTGTTAATTTTCAAATACTTTTATACATACGAGTATATTTATTCCAAAAATTACAGGAAGGAATATCATAAAAAAATTATAAATACAAATTCACGCAGATAAAAATATGGAATAGTTAAAGGGATAACTGAATCAACAAAAACCGATCAGTAAAAACTCGTATGAGGCCATTTTATATGACAGGAGGTTCACCTGCATTGCGCACGCAAAAAGGGATTTTTAACGACCTAAATGGTAATAGAATGGGTTTGGGAAGTGAGGAGACGTTTGTGTTGAAATTCCAACAGCGTATTTCCGATCGCTAAGGGCGACCAGAGTACCTACTATTGTTATTGTTCTCTGAGAGAAATCCCCCCTCTATCGCCGCAATAACTTCCCCTTTTTGTATGCTGTATACTTTCCATAAAATCCTCATTTTTCTCATTTTATTTTTTTTAAATATGAATTCCATTCGAGTAACGTTGATCTTGATCACAATTGTATAAAACTTATAACATTTCATAATATAACAGCTACAGGCTATATAGTTGTCTAAGGATGAACCCTATAAACGTACCATTAAAACGTGACGTACCTATAGCCATGTTTTTTTATATACCTATAAACTATAACACACGTTTAACAGGTTTTCTTGTCTAAGTCACAGGGAAATAAAATGCTTCAGTATCATTAAAAATAATATTGTTCATAAATTATAATAAAATTAATTTCTATCATAATATATACTTTACACTAAAAATATGGTATTTTTTTTTTTTTTATCATTGATATATGAATAAATAAGAAAATTATTGTATTTTTTAAATAATAACAATTTATTATGATAATATGAAACTATGACAACTATCATATTGCTCTAAAACGGTTAAGAAATAAAAATAAAAAATGTTCACATTAATATATTTGAAATTTGAATGATAAATAAAATATTAACACAAATAATATTATAATAAAATTCTAATTAAAACAATGAAATTAATTAATTTTCTTTTTTGATCACGATAATAACGCCTCAAAAATCAGTTTTCAAAATAACATCATATTTATAAAGAATGGAGTCGTAAAGTGCAACGGTGCAATCTGTGGAGCAGATAAAATCAAAATTGTGACGAAGTCCGCTTAGAAATGAAATGGTGGATTTAAGCAAATCCGTAGGAAATAAAACGATGGGAGGTGAAGTAAAAGGCTTTGGATAAGAAACAGCATTAAGCAAAATACGAGTTTTATGAGGTAGCCATCGGCTATTACAACCCTCGGGGCTGCTGAGTCTAAATCGGTGGAAAATCGGATGGAAATGATTCTTGGGCTACTGTTTTTTGTTTCCTCTTTCGCATTCTGTCTGAAATAGGGAATGAACTCGATGTTTTTGGCAATGGTAAATGGGGGAGTTGCACAACTTTATTTTTTCTTATATCGACACAGTCAACAGATGCCATCGTAATACAGACGACGTAAATGCTGCGGGTCTTTTAGTGAGTTTTACGATAGTAAAAATAAAAAAAAAAAATCCAATTTTATGATGGTCAACTGTTACATGCCTCTTTTGTCTCAAGAGGGTAATATCTAGACATTTTAAAATAATATGATATCAAGGAAAACTGTAATTGATAAAGTTTAAATGAAATTCATTGTTAAAACATACGATTTTGAAATAAAAGTCTTTAAAATTATTTTAATACATATATTAATAAATTGTGTTGAACTCAATTAGCAATCATAAAAATATTTCTTGATTATGATATAATAAATTATTATTTATAGGTATACATTTTAGGAACATCATTATATTATAATAATTATTATGATTATTTCAATACGAATATTTTATTTATAATTTTCTTATTTATATATTAGATAAATTAAAAATATTATTTATTCCTATTAATATAATTATTTAATTACTACTATCATTAAAGTTATTAAATTATATAGGTATATATAATATATGTATCATACTTATGTGAGCATAGATGATAAAATAATTATAAACTAATACTAGATAATAACTATTTTACCATTCATTATTTTTAAATATATTAATAATTATTTTCTTTATATGCCAATATACGTATATTAAAATAAAATTTTATTTATTATTATAACATATATAGTATAAATCCAACAGCCCAACCATAACTATAACTTTCTTATAGAAGTTTTTATATTATAAAAGATTAATGTTAGTTTACTGTGAACCATAATATAATATCTTTAAAGTTCTTGTTAATGCAAGTGATTTAGAGGAGAATATTTGCAGTGCCTTTGCGTGAAAACGTACGATTTTAATAAGATAAGTCCACGTCATATTATGGGCCATTTATTAAATAATATTTCTGCTATAATATTATTAGTTTTAAAGTTTATGTATCATATATTATTATATACCCGTGTAAAGTTCACATTTTGGACCTAATAGCTGTATTTAATTAATATAATATGTACTGTATTTTTATTAATAAATTATAAAATTTTAATAACCTGCAATAACAGCGCTGATATTATTGGATATATAATGTTTTTAGACTACAAACATATTAATATAATTATGTACAGGTATATAAATATATAATTTTTTTTAAAAAAGAAACGTTTTCGTATACGGCAATATATTAAGTAGGTATTTAATAAATAAGAAATAACAACCATGTTTACTGGTGAACTTAATAAAAAAAATGATATTAAAAAAACTTTCAGTTATTTATTTGTCTTACGCCTGTACTTGGATAGTAATTAGTGGAACTGTAGAAGACTAAATAAACTAACCTTAGAATTTAGATACTTCTATGATGATTATATACATACCTGTATATTATTTTGTTACTAAACTAAATGCTAATATAACTGTAATATAAATAATTATGCAAATTAGAAAAATTAATACGGAATAAAGGAACATAATATGATTCTAGGTTTGTACATATAATATGTATATATTTATGAATAAAACATAATATGTTTGAAAAATATATCTGCGAGTAATAATAAATTGTTTTTTAATAATTTAACTACCCCTGAACGTCACGGTTACAAGGTTAAGTCGGAACAAAATAATATAATCGGAAAAATCTATTAGGGTATATAGCACCGTGATTAAACTGTTTACCTTGACATTTTCAAACGCCACAGCAAAGTCTCAAAATTTTAACCAACACACGTTCGTTTTCTTTTCGTGATGCACGTTACAGAGTATTCACGGAGCGAATTATAAAATGAAAAACGATGGCCGGCCGAAGACCGTCGAATCCATCGTCTCGGCGTTATCAGTAGATAACATATATAAACTCTCCCCGACCGTGCAGAAGAAAAAAATAGGATAATTTTTCGCGGCAAATCTGTACGATAAAACGTTATATGCGTGGACGTTTCGCCGTCGAATGTCGATCGTAGAGGGTGAACACATAACATAACAGGATATATATAGAGCGAAAAATAAAATAATGCCGTTTTTCGCGCGCGTATATATAGGGTAAAACCGTACGTCGTGCGTCGTAAATAAGATGCGTCCGCCGGGGGCTCGTGATGGAAATAATAATAATAATAATAACAACGTGTTCGCCGCCGACACATATAATATGATATTATTATATTATACATCGCGCCCTCTCAGTTTTTGATTCCGCAGCCGCACACGAATAAACCGAAGTCGTATACAAGATATGAAAAGATTGTGTGCGGCAATGTCACGCGATATAAATATACTGGGAAATCTTCACCCTCGCCGTGGGAATAGAAAAGACAAAACGTCGTATCGTGCTCCCCGGGCCATCGTCGGTATCGGACCCCGACATTGTACAGCCGTGACACGCGAGCTTGTCGTGAAGATATTTCCGCACGTGCGTTTTACGCGCAATAATAATAATAATAATCGTGTGTGTGCAAAGATGATGGATGTATTGGACGTTGCTCGTGTCCTCGTTAGGTGTTATAGGTATCGAAAGAAGCGAGCTGCGACCACGGTATTATTATTATTATTACTATTATTATTATTATTATTATTATTATTATTATTATTATTATTATTA
>JAIUCT010000016.1:11276118-11297407 GCA_021307375.1 Tetraneura akinire | reverse complement strand
ATTATTATTATTATTATTATTATTATTATTATTATTATTATTATTATGTTCTCTGACGGTTTTAAATTATGCGAAAATTGAGTTTTTCCATTTGCTTTATTTTACACCGAATCAGCCACGCACGCGTGTGTGTTAAAGAAAACGCGAGAAAAAAAATCCCGTTTTCGCCCCCAATCAACACACCGCCGCGAACGTCGTGACGCGTTTAGTGAATATCGCGTGAACCGCAGTACAAAACCCGCCCTTATTGCAGGACGACAACACGCGTGCATTGAAATCTCATCACCGAAAACAAATTACCGTTCACGTTATTATAGACACACAAGAGTTCTGTATATTATATCCGATTCGATCATTTGAATAAAGTGAATTCAAAATTATCCCGCGTTTATTTATAATACTCAAAATGATTTTGTAAATTATATAACACTAACGCGAAATGCTATTTATATCAATACAAAAAATATAATTATTAGGATTTTTTTTAAATAAAAAAAAAAGTATTAACCTAAGAATGCTTCTTTGATTTATCACTGCGAAACAAAGAAAGTTAAAGTATCTATAACCGTGAAAAACTTTACAGACCCAATCCTATAAACTTTTAATAGTGTATAGTGTACATTTAAAACTTTCTAGTTAGTGCCATGAAATTACTTTAAACTGCAAAGATAAATATAAATGTCACAGCAATTTACGTTGATGATACGACGATAAAATATTTAAATATTTCAAATGTATTTATATCCCACATTATTGCCATATTAGCATATATTGACTAATCCAAAATATATAATAATTTTTTTTTAATTAAATATTAATACATATTTACTATTATATGTAATTCTTCTCAGTGCACATTTCATACTGTTCCCATATTAATTTAATAATTAATAAATCACACGAATTTAATATTAATATACTATTTAGTATTTATTTAGTTATAATTGTTAAATATAATATTTCATCTCTGTCTTGAATTCTTGACACATAAAAAACCTTTTTTTTTTTCAAAATAAACACTATATCAATGCAATAATATTATATTATTAAAAATAAGTAGGTGCTATATAATACATTCAATTATAATTGTAATATATAATTTTATTTAATTACGAAGTAGATATATAAAAAATAATTGATTATGCATAAACACTATTATTTTTGAAATTCGATTCCTTTTTTTCGTTGAATTATAGTTCATTCAAGATTAACAGTCCAAAAATGTAATAGTAATGAAATTCACAAAAAAAAAAAAAAAAAAAAATTATTATTAAGACATTTGTGAACCAGGACATACAGAGAGTTCTATATTAAATTGTGCGATATTCTTTAATATATTCATCTCACGTATATGATGTATTCCAGTAAGAGTAAAATTACACATTGTACATGCGTGTAAATTTACTTATTCAAATTTTGTAATCAATATAAAACAAAAATATAACTAAAATTTAAAATATTGACAAAAAATAAAATATAACAATAGTTTTACTGTTATTACACCAAAATTTAAAAATATTATATATTTATATGTATTATACGTTTTATAATATATAAATATAATAAGGGAGCCAATTTTAAAGCACTCTAAATAATGCATTATAATACTTTCTAATTTAATGAAATGGAATTAGATACATAAATTTAATTTAATCAAAATTAGAACAAATTAATATTAAATTTTATATAGCGCTGTAACTAAATATTAATAAAATTTTCAATGTACTATGATATGTATACATTTATATAAAATCTTTTGTAAATATATAATATTTTGTGGAGTTCATTTTTTTTTTTTCTAAAATTATAATATAGTATACAACTACGTAATATTTTAATACAACTGCAATGAACTGATCCATTAATCTTAATCGCGGTGACACGTCAGCTATTGTAATTTGATTATTTCTTAAACAATAAGTCACGATTCGTCAATCTTACTGTTCATCGGTAGCTTATATACTAGATGAATTTATAATATTATTTAACATTGTACAATCACGATTGTGGACGTTTTACACCCACGCGTTGTTCTTAAATTATATTCAATTTTTTTTTTTTAATCTATTCAAACAATCGTCATACCATATTATTGTACAAATATAATAAATGCGTATATTATTATAAAACGGTTCCCTAATTACACATATAATATGAATATAAATTAATGCATAAACAATAATAACATTTCTTCATCACTATAAAGTGAATGATGTTCATTGTCTAACCTATAACCGAATCGTCCGTCAACTTATTTTATTCCACACACACACACACACACACACGTGTGTGATACTGCGATATTATATAATATATTATATCATGTTTCCGGTAGTAACCAATAATTATTGATAATTTCACATTTCAAACAGTTAATGTAATCTAATATCAAATTATAAAGATAAATCAATGTTCTCAAATAAATACTAACAAAAATATACTTTCGTTACTAGAGGTACCGATAATTATATGAATTATAACGTGAGTAGAAAAACCATCAAAATTGGTTATAACTTATAATATTGTTTTATTAAAAATCATAAAAGTTACGAAAAACTTCCAAATTTTAAAACATTCTATAAATGGTATTGAATAGGTACTCAATAAAATGTGTTACTTAAAAAATATTAAATTACCTACCCCTTTACATTATTATAATATATCAAACAATATTATGGACATTACTTCAATTAATATTACACATAAATATTAGATATGTTGTTGGTAGTAGATATTATAGAAAAGCAATATTTATTCTAAAATATCGTGAGGTTATTCTCATCAACTTATAATCAATTTTCCAGTAAAGTTTTCATGTACAAAATCCCATATTCTTTGTCCTAACGAGCAAACTATGTCAGAGATGGGTGAACGGCAAATGTTCTCTTTACTACATAAGATGACGTTAACGAGAAAAACATTGTCAAAAAATAAAAATAATGTAATATAAAAAAAAGTTCACTTTCATATTATCACTAATCACCTCGTCAAGACTAGAAAAAAAAATAATAAAATTAGTATTTAGGAGCAATAATTTGTAATATTCTTATAACTATATTAAACAATTTAAAAAATAAATCAATCTGTATAAAATTTAACTGTCTATTTTAAATATTTTTTTTCTTATTTAAAAAAAAAAATTATACGCATAATTAAATAATTTTATATTAATTAATTAATAAATAACATAGTTGGACTCTTATTACAGGTTGTTTAACGTAAAATAAGGAAAAACGATATAATAGCAATTAACTTTCTTTCTTTTCAAAGTCTATAATTCGGTTTGGTTTGTTTTTTATTTTATTTTATTTTTTCGTTTTTAATTACAATATCTGCAATGAAATTATTTCTGTATTTTACACAAGTTCTTTGAGAAAAATATGCCCTCTTGTTTTTTTTTTTTTTTTTTTTATTCATTTCTTATAAGCCTTTTTCGTTTTCCCTGGTGGACAGTTTTGTTGTAAAACAGATTTGCGTATAAATTGCTTTTCCCAAGCTATCGCATGCACCTTTTTCGTTACAATAATAATTCTTATGAAACAAGTCTAATTGCTTACTCTGTTTTTTAGCGAAACAAACAAACCCAGTAGGTACATAAATGTTTGACTCAATAATACTTAATGTAAATGTTTTATTCTATAACTACTCCAGCCGTTTACTTTACGTACAACACCGATTCTGCTCTTAAAACCAATTAAAAATATAAACCATATAAATTCTTTAATTATATCACACATTCACCACACAATGTATATCAAGGATTTTTTCGTCAATGATGAGTGAAAAATATTAAAAATAATTTATGTTGTAACTTGTAAGTTATATTATAATAATATGTTAACATGGATAAGTTTATTGCATAATATATACCTCTTAGTTCTTGCATTAAAAATATGAACATGTAATATGGTTTACTGCTTCTACTGAAAAACTAATAAAAATGAATTTATGCTCTCTATATTATAGTGGCAGACCCTAATATACTCTGAAATACTTATGGCCTAATAAATATATAGAATAGGTAACAAAAACAATTAGAACTTTACCACTTTTTAACAAGCGTTTTTAAGTGATGAGATAAAATAATTTTTAAAGATATTAATCGTTTAAAAAAATATTTCAATATATCACACAACTTAAAAACTCATAATATGTTTTTTATAATTTTAATTTTGTTATTTTATTATTGATATTTTTTTATCTCATATTGTTATTATAAAAATTCTATAAAATAATTAACATACGTATAATACGAGTATACTCGTATATATTATCATAGGTACTTATTTCAAAATGTAATGATTATAAATTTAATTTATTTAATTCACTGAATAAAAGTCCAATATATTTACAAAACATGTTTTTATTCTTAAGTTCAACTATATAATTTTCAATTATCCCAAAGCAACTATATAATTGACCAAACTTTCGGTATACCTATATTAAATTTCTTTTCTTATTTGTATTTCCGCTTACATCTTAGGTTTTTTATATAAAATTGATGTAAAAAGTAATTAATGTATCAACAACCCACTATGTAATATTATAATAAAAAAAAAAATACAATTGTATTTCAATAAACGTATATATCTAAGGATATATTCCTGAGTCTGTACGTTTACCTGTTGTAAAATATACACAAGGGGTCAGACAATTGACATAAAACATGTACACGAGAGTAGAATATACCAACAATAAACTTCCTAAACCATCGTTAAAAATGTACTAATGGTGTATAAACAAGTATTAAACCCATTACATGTTCATATAATGTTTAAAACTAAGAACAAAAACAATCAGATAACGATAACCGTAACTAAAATTTTTAACCTAAAACATTTATATGACTTTAAAATAATACACTTTACGACTTACTACTATACTGTACTAAATAAAAAATTAGTTGTATTTACAATACAAAAATCAATATAAAAACAAATGTTTTTATGCAAACATAATAATAATATAATATTATCTATCTAACTACCTATACGAATTAATAAATTTACTTATATTATTATTTTGTATGCATCATTTTTCTGTATTTTTACATTATTTTAATAAATTGATAATATAAATAATTATAATATTAATTCCTCATCTTTTTATACAGCTACTTTTGTTTACTATGGTTTTGTTAACAATTGCTTAACAAAATTAAATTAATATGTGCACCCCAAAGGACCTAAGGGTCTAAGTTTAAATGTATGTGTTTCTTCATTTATACCGTTTATTATTTCTTATTTTGTGTTACAACTTATGATTTTATAGTCTTTTTATACAATTGTTAAAATTTTATTTTTGTTAATATATTATAATAATATAATATTCGACATTCATTATCATTATTTGAATCAAACAATGGTCAGTCAGTATCACCGATCATAGTGCACATAAATACGCATAATAATATATTATGTATACCTATAGCATATAGGTAAATAATATAAACACATTCATTGGGCAAAATTTCTATAAAGTAATCCACCAGATTGATGACGGGAAATGATAAGTCGAATCCACGGCAATGACTACTAACTTTAATGGCCTGATTGTTCGCATTTTATACTCTCTTTTGAGATCATTGTTCCTACAGTGAATGCATCCGTTTTAACTACCCTCTCCGTTCCACGATTATGGTTTTAATGATTTTATTAACACAATACCACTATTGTAGTATAATATGTAAAAAAATAAAAAACGTCTAATGTGACTGTGCATTGAATAAAGTAGTTATGGTACGTCATAATATATTGATAATAACAAGGGTGGAAAATGGAAATAAAGAAAAGAAAAAATTAAAAGATGGATCTGTAAGATAAAAAAATATAAAAATTAATAATGTAGGAAAAACTATAAAATAATAACTATAGTAAGACGTACAGTTGGGCCGTTAGCTATTCATATGATTATGTAATTATTAGTGTTTAAATTTATAAATAAATAGCAAATAGATACATTTTATATAAACTATAAACACATAAAATTAAAATACAATAATATAATTTAAGATTATACCTATACGGCTATACGTAATTATTTCAATGTTTTCTTTCTTATCAATTATAAACTAAATATTTGTATAACGTTTTGTTAATTTAATTTATGAAACTTAAAAAAAAAATTTCATTTCGCCTTGATCGAAATATTATAACAGAACGTCTTTTCATATTATCTTCACAGTAAATACGTTTAACACTTGTAGAATAATGTCTATGAAACAATTTTCGTTTCTTCTCACCAGTCACCAATCCTTTATTATCAATTTAATTCTTCCATTATGAAACGAGGATTAAGTTTTAAGTATGATTTTCGTTATTCATCCCTAAATGATAGCAACTTTGAATGAACGTACTTTGTACACTATACATATTGTTTCATATTTATGCAATAACAATAACGATTTACTTTTATGGAGCTCAGATTTTTAAAAGTTCTCAAACGCAAATAATACGCTGACAATAACGACAAACGTTCGTTACTTTCTATTACAACTTAAATTTAATTTGAAAGGAAAATGTGTACCTAAAATACGTTGAAAAACTATATCACATTTATTAAGAAATACAATTCTCAGTTGCATGTTTTACGATTATTTCCCAGCATCATACTAATCATTTATTCGTTAAACTAATTTTAGTTTTAATAAGTACAAAACGTGCAAATAATGTTGACTATTATCTAAATGTAAGTTTCTTATTATTTGTGCTGCCGAAATAAAATATACTCGTAAAAAATTATGTTCAAATAAGCTAAACGAATTATTAAATATACACTCAGAACCATCTGTACCAGATTAAAAAACCATATAGAAAAATGTTTCTCTCTTGGAATGTGTATTATAATCAATTTATCTTTTATCATAATATTATATTCACTTCTTTCAATGGTAAAAATGGTAAATTCATTTCAAATTACACACAAAAACACAAAGTACAAATTTTGACAATTATACATTGCATAGGGAATGAACGTCGAGAGATTGATTATAAATCATTATAAATTCTCTAATTCGCAAAATATTATAATACCAAGTTCAAACTTACATATAAAAACAAAAACCAAAGTTTATATATTATATTAAAAATTTGATTGAATTTTAACTGTCGTTATTTTATTTTTATTGTATTAGAAAGATTAAAATAATTCGCGTTTAATTGTTAAAAAAAAAATAATAATAATAATAAAATTTAAATATATCCGACATCACCGAAGTGTGCAAACTGTATATTAAACGAAACTGCATCGGAGGGGAAAATCACGAAGATCACGATGGCGTGAGATTGTCCGCTATGATATTATTACAATATATCACAAACAGAGATTGTGGATCCACGATTGTCGCCTCTGTGGTGCACTTAATTAATGATAGCTCGTGACTTGTTTGTGGTTTCGTTTTGCTTTCATTTCTATTTTTTTCTATTATCACGTGTATCCATGAGCCACGAGGACAGTCTTTCGTGTCACGTCTGCTAACACGGTCTTAACGTAATGAGAATGACAACATATTATATAGACGACTAGTATATGCATTATACACCAAATGTTTTACTAATTCACATTGGTATACAAAACAAAAATACTAATGTTTTCATACGGTTTCCCCTTTCCCCTTACATATTGTAATAATTATTACATAATACGTATAATATTAATATGACGTAAAAATGGAGGGTGCCTGTAATATAATATATAATTATTCAGCTTCAGCTGTTTGAGTAGTTTCTGCAGTTACCAAATAAATCATATATACAGATAGTACCTATACCAAATTTGTATTTTACTAATAATTTTTATATTCCCGTATAGAAAATGAAGAATTTTTATTTTTATATTATAATTTAATTGTTATAAGCAAAGTCAACGGATATAATATTATTGTTTTCTAACTTTTTAAAATTCAAAAAATGTTTAGAAGAATAAAGTGAAATTTGAAAATATCTAGTTTTAATATTCATTTATTATTGTATATGTAAACAATAATAATAACATCATCATTCGTTATTGTTTGTAGGTAATTATTTAATTTATATCATGAAATACAAATATCATTTTATCGATATTCTTATGTGATAAACTGAAAACATTGGAATAAATAATTTTAATTTCTAAAATTTTAATTTGTTGCTTAACTACTAATTTAGTAAAAATAAATTTTTTAAATCTTCATTTTTCGGTGAAATATTACAACTAGTAAATATATCTGAATCCCTAAACTTAAACAATTAAATATATATATATTTATTTGAATTAATAGTAAACAATTTAGGTATTGAAAAATACATTTTTAAAAATATTATTACACTAACTAATTTTTTCTCGTTATATTGAACAGAATTTAAAGTACCTATTTTAAAATTCCATTATGAAACATTAAATTAAACTTACGCGTTGTAGGTAGGATTAAATTGAAATTTTTTAAAAAAATTTTAATAGAATTTCTTTGTACGGTGCTGTGGCAATAAACTCTAAAAAAAAAAGTTTTCGCTTTTATAATCCACCACAATACCACATAGTACTTTTCGTTTATATTTCAAATAAAAAAGTACCCATAATTAAATTATTTTTTATGTTCTTTTAACAATGTTTAGCAATAAAAAAAAATAAGTAAATTTAATAATATTATAGAGAATTAAATTTTGAACCGGTGTTATTAGTTTTACATCAATAAATTAATTTAAAAAATTTATAAGAATTCAGTTTTATTTAATACAATGTTATTGTAAAATTATAATATATTCCAAATAAAAATAATTTTACAAATATTCTTTAATTTTCATATATATTATTTTTCCATAATTCCATAGTTATTTAAATACCTTTAGAAGATTTATTATGTATTGTACAACAGTAGGTAATAAGAATCATAAATGATTAATCAACCTAGTCTTTTCATTAACTCTTTTCGTGTTTAACTAATTTTGGTTGGTATGAATAATGTTCAAACAAACAACAAACTGATTTTATACTATACCATTCAAGCGGTTACGCATAATATATAGTATATACACTGTAACGTCTGTAACTCCTTATTATTATAACTACTGTTATTTATATGTATATTATATTATTATTAAAATGTCAGAAAATATATATTGTGCACACCCTAAGCTGTCAGTGGGATTTAAAAAAGAAGTAAAAAATGACCCGTGAGACCTTAAAACCGGCTTTTCGGTTTTGAAATTATGATATAATTACGGGTATGAAATTACTAAAAAAAAATTCGAAAAATGAATAAAAATTAATCAATTCTAGCTATACTTCGGTAACATAAAGTATTTTAATATCTAATATTATTTATAGATCTAAAAAAGTAATACGAGTATATCACCAGATATTCATTACTATAATATTATACAAACATTTATTTCACTTTTTCACAAAATGAAAAAGATACCTACTCAAATTATTCATATAAATAAGTATAATATTATTTTTCTTAAAAGAAAATTTAATATCTACACATATTATACACACCTTGATTATATTTTATAATATACTTAATCAATCATAAAAATATTATTAATTATAAATTAACATTAAATTTCATTAAAAAAATATTAAACAACCGACAAAAAACTATTTTAATTTAGTATGTGTAATGATAGTGTTTAGTTTTTCTTTTTCCTAAAAATATATTTCATATGTAAATACATTATATTGTATTATTAATATTAACAGTTATTGATCATTTTATATATTATAATATTGCTATACCCCATTCTGTATAAATACCTATAAGGCTACATTTTATATTTTATACTTATATAACTTACATTTACATAACAAACATTATGGTTTTATTTAGTCAGCTACATTTCGACTATATATGATAAAGACTTGCCATAAATGTTATACAACTACCACTTATAACCAATGGTCAACTGAACTTGTTTGATTTATATCCCTCTGTCGACCAAACGAGCTCATTATTCATATCATATAACATAGTTATCCATGATCCATCACTAATCATGGTCATAGTGAATACCACATCGGATAGTAGTACTTTTATTTTTGAAGGGACTCTAATAATAATAATAATAATAATAATAATAATAATAAAAGTCACTATAATACCCGTGTAAAGTCATCGTATTATTATAAATCTGGAATTCGTTATTTTTACGGCAAAAATTTGATTTTCCCGACTTATTAGAGTATAATAATATATATTATATATAGGTATATAAAATATACCTATACAAAAAATAAACCAAAAATGCTATCGATCATTAACGCACACGCCAACTTTACATTTACACAGGCACGTCATAACTGCCAGTAATACTTTTATCGTGATAACGTTTGAAAGTATATAAAAAAAAAGAAAAGGAAAAAACGCCATAAAATGTTTTACGAGAAAAAATTGTTTACCATTAATGATGTAGTATAATTTATTTTAATGTAAATATGAATGATGATTTTACAAGTATATAAAATAAACCAAAAATTTAAAAATCAATAGTAATATAATATAGGTACGTACATCTAATATATAAAAAGCAAAGTACAAATAAATTAACTTTAGAATAATAGGGAAATTTACATAAATAATAAGTTTATTACATATAAATTATAACATTATTGAAAAATAAAAATAATGAAGTTATTATAAAATAACTTCACTTATTATTGATTCGGATCTAAAACATTCAACCAATAGGCAAAATAAAAATGAAATGTCACCGGAACCATAATAATATAATATAAATCGTAAAATATGCACCGGACAAAAAGGTTGCACGTATACGCGTATATATTACATATTAATATATTATATAAAAAAAAATTCAAACGAATAACGACCCCAGTACACAATTCAACGATATAAAACTATTCATGACGTCGCTATATAAAAAAAAAAAAAAAAAAAAACTGGACTTTATTATTATCTTGAGTTCTTGACGTCGAACAGTGAACACCCTGGCGATACACACTCTGGCGCAACACCCTAGCGCATATTATACTGTTTTTAATATTCATATTGGTATAAAAACCATGTTTTTACTTACCTAGATATTATTATTATAATTTTTGTCATCGAACGCCATAAAGCGAACAAGCCTTACATAATAATAATAATAATATACTTTAAGATTACGAAGATATTTATAAAAAGAGTTATAATTATAATTAATAATAATAATAATAAATAACTATATACAAATGTGTGCATTATATATATATGTACATTATGCCACGTATACGTATAATACTATAGCCTGTAGGGACCGTGTAAAATTAAAAACGAAAAATCTAATTTTGAAAATAAGATTTAACCCGTTTCGACCACGAGAAACGCTTTCGTACGCGGAGACGTTATACTGCAGAGAAACATTACGATGGAATTATTAATGATTCTTTTCGTTCTTATTATTTATTTTTTGGAACGGTTGCAGACGAGAAATCGGGGTACGAGGTTATGCGTATTTACACTCATTGCAGTTTGCATAACAAATTGAGTACACATGTGTTCTTCATTACGTATAGATACCCACGATTCCTTCATGATACCTGTGTAAATCTTATACCTTAGTGGGGTGGTGACAAAAACGAATCGATTACTCAACCGCGTAGTAAACCGCCAGAGAACACGACCTAATGGCAACAAGCACATGGCGCGTGACACATTTGTATTTTTCGTATCAATTAATACACGGACGTTTTGCTATTAATTCACAGTCAACATTATTATAATATGGCATAGTCTCATTCTCTCATTTGTTTCCATATACTATTAATAATAATATGCATACGTTATGTTATAACTTATAATATCTTTTCTTTTTCTTTTTTTTTTTTCTATCAATGACAATAATACTGCAATATTATGAGTTATGACGACTCGATTCTTCAAAATTCACAATTATTATTATTATTATTATAATAATATTATAAATTAGGCATCGTATTTCGACGTGGTATAACTACGGGCTACAGCACGTACCTATACATAAAATAAACTATCTTATATCCAAATATATTATGTTAACAAATATTTAAGCCATTAGTTTGAAAATAATTGTTTTTTTAACTATTAACGTTTTTTTTTTTTTTTAATAATTATTATACGTATTTACATTTCGGATCTGTTTAACCTTATATATATAATATAAATTCTAACTGGGTACATATATTATAGGCGTATATATTCAATTTTCTGTACGACGTCAAAAGCAGTTTCAATTAAACTCTATATATTAAACGTACCTATATACTTGGTTAAATTAGGTACGTATTTTAATATACCCAGTACGCGCTATGTAAATACTCGAAAATTCATTATGTACACTTTTCAAATTATTTTTACGTAATACAATACGAGTATATTAGAAGCCCCATCGGCGTCACATCGTGAATGTGAATATAATATAGAAGAAAATTATTATACTATACAAACTCATCTTTATCCGCAGAGTATATATTTACTGAGTATAACATATCACAATATGTATAGAGTATAGTACACGCACATAATATATGAATTGAAAGTTTTTTAAATGTCTAAAAAAGTCACCGTTTATAGAATAATTTCAAAAAAAAAAGTCATATGTTATAATATAAGAATTATATTAATAAACTGTCGTTTTAAAAGGTAAATCAATTAAAATAACCTTTTTTTTCATTATAATATCGTTATATATATATTATATTTAATTATTACATATTAATATTGTAAGATAAATTAAAAAAAAAAAAAAAAAAAAAAAAATGATTATATTTTAGTGAATAATATTATTGTACGCGTTATACGAACGATGGAAAAATGGGCATATTAGTTTTCAACAATTATTATCTTTATTCTTTATACACAATATTATCATAATCATTCGTCCAGTCGTTCTAATTGGATATTATGCGCGATTAAATTTATGACAAAATCAAATAAACATTTATAACTTATATTATATTATAAATACACATTTTTAGGTTGACGTGTTACAGTCGCAAAATAACACCTCGCTGCGAAAGCCCTTTACTCACAATCAATCTGTGTTTGGTTTTCACGCCGAGTGCATATACGAAACTCCCCTTAATAATAATGCGTACGCGTCTCTTATGCGTTACGGGTAATTAACTGACAATCGTCGAGTGCCCATTTATACTGTAATGTATAATATTATCTACTCTAGGTAAAAGTATAATAGTTATCTAGTATGTGTTTAACCGTTTAAAAATACTCGGTGTCACTGAAATTGATATAAATAACGGCGACTTTTGCCGGGGTTAATATAATTCAGACATCGAGAGATGATGGACAAATCATGGAGGGTGTATAATTAATATGACGTGTTTTTTAGTTGTTACAATGCGAGTTCGTTGTGTGTGCAATAAAAAAAAAAAAAATAATAATACAAACGCCCGATGACCTGCAACAATTAAATATTCCACGGAAGAAGATAACATCGTACTATATTCAGTATTCGGTAATACGATATTAGTTTATCACAACACTATATAATATAATAAATCATGTAAAACTAATTTATTCTAAGAATAATAATAAAATAATGTTTTATTAAAGTAATAAAAAAAATAAATTAATAATTTAATAAGTATAAACGAGTAACGTGATTTATTTAAATTTGTCCGCAATGTAAATAATACTCGTATACATTTTAATATTGATTAAATTTGTAGACGACTTTTGAAACGAGTTCAGTGTTACTTTAAAACATATAACTATTATATACATATATAGATACTACGATTCGCAATGTTTTTCAAGAATAAAGTTTTAGTTTAATAATTCTGTTAGGTTTTTTTTTTTAAAAAAAAAAAAAAAACAACAGCACATTTGTTCAACTTTTTTCATAATTTATATGATTATATATTATAGCCTATAGCCAGCAGCCAGGTATAAACATTTAATAATTTATATTTTTTTATACATTGAACGTAAAGCACAATAAAACTTAAAAATTTGTATATTATAGTGTTATTTGTTTGTATCTAATATAAATATATCATTAATTATTATAAATATCTCACATTATAATAATACACACGTATACTGTATGAAATATTAATAATGTTTTGCATCCAGAACAATTTATTATAAAATTAAAAAAAAATTAAGGTCCTGCGTTTTGTTTAAGTTTAATTATTATCAGAATAGAACATAATAAAAATGACGTAAATATATTATATAGACATCATAATATGTATAATATGATACTTAAATTACATTTTTTTTTTCAATTCTCATGATCTGCAATGTGCTGTGTAGTAAAAATTTTAATATTATATACTGCAATTAATTTGGCAATTTCAAGAATAATGTGAATGATATTATTATCCTTACAGGGCCACCATTGTCGTCGGACATAAAAATAAATAAATTAATCGTTCAAGAAAGACATTTAAATGAGAAAACACACGAAATTGCCGGAATGGACCCTCTTTTAATAAATATTAATAAATAAGTACTTATTAATTCTACCGATTTAATGATAACGATCCCCGGTCGCATATCGGTGTTCCGTCCATCGCCACCAACCGTTGGTATTATTATTATTATTATTATTATTATTATTATTATTATTATTATTATATTATACAATATATATATATACGTAGGTTTAATTAATACGGTCTGATTTATGGGCCTTATGAATTATTTAGAGTGCACCAGACCGACATTGCACTTCATAACAAGTCGTTCTCTCCCTTTGGATCATATATACGTACACTCATAATGTGATAATGATAATCGAGTTTTTCGTTGGGGTCTCATAAAGAAAACCTCAAGGAGACGATCATGTGTTTCGCCGTTCCCACAGTTGCAAATCAAAAATATTAATATTAACGCCGACCTTACGCATATTATAACTACTATATACAACTAGCAGCGATTTATATTTTATTATTTAAATAATAATATGATAAATGATAATATATTATTTTTTCATTGAAATGTTCAACCAACTGAAATAATGATATATGGCGATCATATACATAGAACGCTATCTACCACCGAAATATTAACTTCAGAAAATGTATGTGTAGCAACACAAAATATCAATATTAATATATTATTACGTTATTATAAACGATGACAAAGCTCATTTAAAATCACTTTTGTTTATTATTACTTTTTATATTATCTCAAATGTCCAACGGTAATAACACGTTATTCCGAAGACTATACTCGTATATTATTATATAATATATTATATGTATTTATAATTAATATTTTTAATAATCACTATCAATGTTTTAAAGTAATATTTTATCTTTTATTTTGTGTTTTATTTCATTAACGAAAAATATTTTTAAATTCATATTGAACTTACATGCAACGGTAAAAAATATTGTATTTTCTAATTACACTTGATTGTTAAGGGGTTGAAAATATAAGTAGCATTTTTTATTGAAAGAAAGTTAATATCTATTATATTACTTCCAACGTAATAATTACTCAAACACTCCGTTTGAATAAAATATTAACAATCAACTATTTAATTAATATATTGTAGTTTGTAGATGTAGGTATAATTGTGCACGATATTAAATAATTATTAATCGCGTATCATTGTAATATAATATATAATCTAATGTCTATAATAGTGTTCAAACAAATCAATCGTTTTAGATTTTGAGCAAAGCGAAAAATGTATTGGTTTTACAATAATGTGTGTTTTTTTTTATGTATAAAGACACTTTTTCGACCCGAAATAATGCTCCAATTTTCACAAGTAACATATTGGAAAGTGAATTTAATTTATACTTATCAAATTTCTCAAAATTGACCCTATGCGATGAAATTGTTTTTTGGTGTTAACATACTATATTTTATACGTGATAAAATTTTGGAATTGTTACGTTAATTTTTCTACGAAATGTAGAACTTTGAATATTTCTTAAATTCTTGTTTTTATCTTTATAATGTTTAACAAAATTGGCAATTTTGGATTTAAAAGTCTGAAAATTTTACTAAAGTATACTTACATATTATTAATAACGTATTAATTAACGTAGGTAGTTCCGAAATATTTGAAAAATCTCAAGACACAATTTTTATTTTTTAACTGTTTAAAATTGAAATTTGAGTAAAATCGATATTTAAAATATTTATATGGATTCTTCAATATTGATGCTGTACCCTGTACGTAATACAATTTAAATACTATATGATTTGATTTTGAACCTTGCAAAAAATACTTTATAAAAATCAATATTGTAAATTATTATCGTTATTCATTAGACAATAGTTTTATGGCTAACGCATATAATATATATATATCGTTATCATGATTGCCCCGATACCGGGAATGCTTTAAAATCTTTATCGTCCAATGAGATTATATATATTTTAGTTTAAACGAATGGGTTGTAACTGGAAAATTAACCCGCATACCATCCCCAATCGCTATTATGCCAGTTATGTAGGGTGCCCGAAAACACTGTATATAAAGATAGTATCGCATCATCTCTTTCAACAACGGGTTAAGTATATACGTTAAATTAAATAATGTATAGCATGATTTAAATACGTAAATTGTACACTATTTTTAATATGTAGGTATACTATTACTTATAATAAAAAAAAGCTTGCAGAATATTCGACTTTTAATCTCGACGTCACGGAACAAATAATGGCCAAATGGTGAGGGAGAGGTGCGACGCAATATTGAGATTTTCAACGATAGGTTTCACGGGCCGGATGCGGATATTACGGATATACGAAAAGAACAATAACGACAAAAAACGACCATACGATCAACGAACCATCAAAACGTTAGTCCTATGGGAACCGTGTCCCTTTTGCGCCATTAAAAATGTATACGGAACTAATGGCACGGACAGAAATGATCGCATGAATAGTGCAACGCGTCAATTGTTTTTTGTTTTTTTTTTTTTGCTTCACTACATTCGAAACACCATGTTTTCGGTACATGTACACAACTATGTGTACTGTTACCGGATGTCCAACGCATTTTCTCTAAATGCAACTGTGTATGAAAAAAAAATACATCATAATCGACTAATTTTTACTGAATTGCTATAATGAATAGCCGCCATCTATTTATATTATAATGTGATGGAAAAAAAAAAACTATAAAGTCCAGTGTATATGTAAGACAATATTATGTTATACTAATAATTTATTACATAAAACAATAAGTATATTATTAAATTTCATGAATACGCTACAATTATTATTTCATTTCCATGGTTTTTTTTTTTTTTTTGGTCTAACGAAAACGAATTTAGATCTTTTATGAATACATCGTATAACATATCTCACACGTCGAATATAACTACGTGATCATTTTTATATATCTAACTTACTAATCGAATATATACAATATAAAACGTACGTATAGAAATATTTGATAATAATATTATATAATAACTACTGCTGTTTAAATAAATCCTATATACTTGTTTTATAAAATATGCAAAAAAAAAAAAAAACTGTTTCCGTTTTAGACGAATTTTTAATTTGATTTGCCCATTTCTTAAAAAAAGTTATTTATTATTTGAAATTCGAAAAAGTATAAAAATATCATACTAAATTTGATTATAAATTCCTAAACCTATAAAGACTTATATTAGTATATTTGCTTATTGTTAATTAAATTTAACCCTTTTCGGTTTTTCATTATTATAATTGTTTAGTGACAATAGGCATAAATAATAATTAAATAACTGTTATTTTACGAGTATATGTGTTAAAAATATGGAATTTAAAATAAAATATTATAATTTAAATTAATTTTCAGTCATGTATTGCGTTGGTATATATTATAAATATAATCATATTATAAACAAAATGTAATAAAATGTATTATTGCATTCCAACTTCGTGTATGTCATCATCATTTGATGTCGGTATAAAATAAAAACGATAAATTGATGGTTGCATATTTTGAGCAGCCGCCAAAGCATGTTGACCACTGAATATAATAATATTAAAATACAATAATAATATGAAATCATACATACAGAAAGATCAGAATGTCATGAAATTATCGCCACGTTTTCGTTAATTTTATGACAATAATTGTCCATTCTTTACATACGAGTATATTATTATTATAAATAAATGTGAAATATAAATTTGATTTCCTATCGTAATATTTTATGTGTTATCAATTAGTGTTCCGAAGAAAACAATTATTATAATAAAAACAGTCCAATGACAATATTATAAAATTACTATTTACAAATATGGTTTCCATAGATGAAAACCCCATGGACTGCGCAGGGAGAGCAAAGGGTCAAAATGTTTGTCAATATCGACATGATCGTTACCAGAGATACCTACCACCGTGGCACCGTAACGCGGTATATCATCATCTCTCTGTGAAGGGTACGTCGCGCTTTAATCACAACACTATTATATTATTGTTATTTGGTTAAGCACATACTACAAATAATTATATTATTACTTATACGTATTCAATCAATTCAGAGTTCAAAATCTCATTTAACAAAAATATAACAATTTAATGATATTTTAAATCCTATAGCTATAATATAAATTTAATATCTTCAAGTTCAAGATATAACAAAATTATAAATAAAATTATTAAATTTTAATCCAACGCGCATTTATTATCGATTCACAGTATACGACTATCAAATCGAATTTATAATTATTATTCAACGCAATAATTAATATAATATGAATTTTGATGAATATTATAACGCGCGTCTCAAAATAATAACAGTTCAATAATAATGTGCGTATAGTCGATAAGAGAGTTTTTTTTTTTTTTTATAACATAGCAAATAACTTTAATAGTCGCTCTTTTTCAATTATCAATTATATTACTCGTATTATCAATATCGACCAGAATATTATATTCATCACGTAGTAAAAAAAGGAAATAAAATATATAAAATCTTTTATGTTAACAATTCAAAGAACTTCCAACAAAATTTAACACGTTTAATATTGCGTGTTATCTATTATAAAATATGTTTGATAATTAACGTAAAAAAAAAATTCAAAAATTTATTTGAACTTTTCTAAATTGAAAATAAATTTCAAAATTATATTATTATTTATTATTTTTATTTTTCAAATATCGCAATAATATAATTTAATTCCGTCAAAAGTTTCTAAGTCAATAACTTCAAAATGTAAACTACGTAAGTATTATAATAATATAGTAAATATAATATTAAACCATCACTGACCTCAGAAAGAACGCTGCGGCGGTCGACGAAGTTTTCGGATTCTGTTGTGCTAGGCTGGAGGACAGGCCGTACCGGAGTCCATAACGGGCGTCCGTAGCCGATGCAGCTGTGGTGGCCGCGTACATGCCGTATCGTCGACCCAGGGGGTGATCTGTTGCGACGGTGATGACGTTTTCGCGAGTGGCCGCCGGAAAACGGCCACGTTGTAATCGTCGACGGACGTCGTCCTCGGCCGCGTGCAAATCGTCCTGGCAGTAAGTTCGACCGCAGGCGGAATGTTCTGGGTTTGCGGCACAGCTAGTACTGCTACTGCGGCCGCCTCCGTTGGACGTCGTCACGACCGCAGTGGTGGTCCTGTGGTGGCGGCGGCGGCGGTCTTCCCCTTCCTCGTCCAATCGGCGTCGGCACGCGGCGGGCGACGACTGCTGATGCTCTTGCTGCCGCTGCTGCTGCTGCTGCTGTGACCAAAAACAAAAACAAACACACGTGATTCGAGGGTCGTGCGCCAAAATTAAGGACTAAGGGAACGACGTAATCTAACATGAGTGCGAGAATGGGCGCAAACAACAATAATCAAATAAATTCATAAAATATTACGACTGCGGTCTTTCGCCGGTCGTCTTTGGTCTTTCAAGCGCGTGTTTCCGGCCGCCACGAAGGTGGCACACGCGCGTTCGCGTCACATGCGTATATCATTATTATTGTTATTATTAGATTAGATGAAATAAAATAATTCATCGCACATGATACGACGACACGCGCAATGACGACGATGATACGTCGGGTATATTGATCATAAAAAAAATAACAATAATTCGTCACAAACCGAAATCAAAATTACGTGTTTAATATGCACATCGATACACGAAAATATTTCCAATACGCGTATAATATCTAATATAATATAAGTATTAAATTTTATTATTTTAAATACGTCTGTTGCGGAACAAGTAAAAATAATAATGATATTATATTATTATTATACTGCGGTATATAATATAATAAATATTACGCATGGACCGCGGTATGTACAATAACGACACGGTATAGGTATATTATATTATGGTAATCGTAATATAGATGAGGACAATCCGTGTAAACGATTCGTCTCGTATTACATTATTAATATGTCATAAAGTGTGTAAATACTCACGGTGCGTATATTAAAAACATCATCGAACGTACGAACCGGTTGCAGCTCCGCAGGGGTGGACCACCTACGTTAAGTGTGTCACGCATTTTTTTTTAAATATCTATATCGGTCAAAGGGAATACCTATAAATTGTTACAAGAATGCGTCTAAAAAAACAATGATACGTTTAATTTGGTTAACGATAGATCATAGATCTATACACTAACGTGATCTATATACCTATCGTGAGATTACGAACCGCGGTTTATATATATAATATAAGCTCTTTGCAACATAACAATTCTGTCGTACACGATAGCACTTCATCCAAAAATCTCTGTATATACACTTTGATAATAATATTTTATTATAATATTACTTAAAGTGGCGTGTTGAAAATAATCACATTTACCTATAACTCATATAAGTTGAAAAATAAATAAATATAAATTTATAAAATCTTTATAACATAATATAACTATATAATATTATGTAGCCGACAAGGCAACAAAATTATAATAACATACGTGAAAAATATAATGGCGTTAAGTCCATCTTCCAATATTGTACTATATACACACTCCGATGATGCAAGAAACAAGACCACACAACTTTGAAAATACTTTGAAAACATCAATAAATTATGAAGCTCGATTCGGAACAAAGAATAAAAGGATATTATTATAATAAATTATCTATTAAATTAAAATACCGATAAATGATTTACAACCTGCTTAAGTCGTAATTTAGATAAATTATTATTTGTTTTATCGTTCATCTCTAGATGACTAGATAAATAATATTTATATTTATAATATATTATATTATAATAATGTACACCGTAAATATGACCATTTTAAGACCGCAACACAATGGGTAAATGATTTGAAAATTAATATTATTATTTTAGATTCTGAGCGAAGCGAAGAATGTATTGGTTTTACAATGATGTGTGATTTTTTTTTGTTTTTTTTTTTTTTTTTTTTTTTATTCTGTAAACAT
>JAIUCT010000016.1:11122199-11273416 GCA_021307375.1 Tetraneura akinire | reverse complement strand
ATAATAATAATAATAATAATAATAATAATAATAATAATAATAATAATAATAAAAAAAATGTTTTAATTTCATTGCTGAAATATGTTAAAATATGCTGACACATAAATGAAAATAAAATAAAATGTATACTTTATTTTACAAATTAAAAGATTAATAATTTGTAGTATAAAATTAATTAGTATATTAGACGCTAAAATTGCGTTTTTTTTATTAAGTATAATCATTACTAAAAAGCGTTCGTATTATTTAAGTATATACTGTATAGCTAGATAATTTAAAAAAAGTATCATAACACTGTAGCCAGTAGGTATCTATAATTTATATTTTAATGAGAGATAACCGAATACTATATTATGAGTTTTATTACAAATTACAATAATTAAAGTACTTAATTAAAAATAAAACAAACTAAACTTAAAAGATTAACAAATCGCTTAAACTTTTTTTAATTATTCTAATTCAGTATAATATACCAGTGTGTAAGGAGTAATGTATATGTCTTAACTATTTTTCTTTCAATACTCAAGTTTTTACCTAAACTACCTAGTTAACATAAAATTATATATTTATTTTTATTTTTATTTTCAAAAACGAAGATCTGATATGCTGTGGAAGAAATACAGATGACAGATGTAAAGAGGATAGTGTTGAATATTGATTAAAATTGGAATGATTTATCATTACATTCAAAATATTTTAATCAAAATTCAACACTATCCTCTTTAGATCTGTATCATTTCCACAGCAATATCAACTGTATATTTTATACTTTAAACAGCTATAAAAAAATTAATCAATATTTTAAAATAATTAAGAAATAATAAGAAGAATTATATCTCGTACTTATATAGATTCTTAAATTTTCGATTACACTATCCATATCAACTTTAAATAGTTATAAAAAATTAAAACTAATATTTTGGTAACATATTAAGCAATACGTTATAGACTTTAAAACCCAAGATTGTCAATTTTATCAAAATAGCTAATTTTAGGAAATATTCAGTGTTATATTTTCTCAAATAACTGATGTAACCATTCCAAAATTTTATCTGTATATAATAATATATATACCTACGTGAATATCCAACAAAATCAGGTCTCCAATTTCAATATTGTCTGAGTTATCACGAAATATTGAAATAGATTTCGTCAAAAGTTTTGTCATTTTTTGATTGGTTTTCCTTTTGCATAGAATCAATTTTGAGAAATTCGAAAAATGACCTAAATAAAGTAAATAAATTATCAACTATATAATATTCTCTACCGGAATCATATGCTTTTCTTGAAGATCGGATCATTATTTCGGGTAGAAAAAGTGTCTACATACAGACTAAAAAAAGGACACTTACCTTTGTAAAACCAATACATTCTTCGCTGCACTCAGACAGTCAGAGTCTAAAACTGTCAATTTGCAAAGACTATGCAATATCACTGTTAAACTTAATATTTTGACTAGTGAACAAAACACTAGCGTATACCAGAATACACTAATCACTCATCTGATGGTCGATGAAACACTATAATGATATAATATTATATTGTCACGCCTAACATTAAATCATCAAAAAGCCGTGTATATTATAGTTTGAAATACGAGTATAACCAACAGACTCGTAAAATATTTGAATATAAGTAGAGGTAGAGTTATTATCATAATATTATGGAATATCACTGCATGTTCTGAATATCTTCTCATAAATTTATTCAAATAGGTACATACATTTTTTTTTTTAAAATGCAAAATTCTTATGAAATAACATAATGTTTATTTAAAAAATAATAATAATAATAATAATAATAATTTACATACGTATAATTTTAATTAAAATATATTTTCATTTTTATTCTTTTTGGTCTACCACACTGCAGTATAACACTATTTCTACCCACGCTCACTATTATATTATTATTATACGTATAATTATATTAAAGTACTTGCCCATAGTTGTTTTGTAGTGACGAATAGAGAAAAAGAAACAAACTTTAACTTTATAACATTGTTCATAATATATTTATGCGGAAAGTATCAGAATATTATATGGTTCTTCCTTAAAAAATTATGTATCGCATTACACCATTTATACAACACGTGAATATATTACACATATAATATATTTCTGACCTTACCCAACAAATATAGGTACAGTGTGCATTACTGTTATATGGTATATAATTTATTTTGTACATCCATACAATCAGAGGTTTTCGTGTTACACGAACATTGCGGTATATGCACATATTCTTTTAATGTTATCATAAATATGAAGTAGGTACATATTCCGATCATCCTGTCCATTATAATACTATTATACAGTACACCGTAAACGAATTACGATCTACGTCCCACACACTTTCATTACCACACTGCATTTACAATAATATTATTATACATATAAGATTATATTATCGTGTTCATAAACGTCATGAAAGACTTACCGACTGCGCAATAAATTTCGACAGACTACACGCGCGTAAACGTACGCACTCGCGCGCAAAACGACGTTGACCGCCTCGGCGCCTTTTGATATAATATTATGTTGAATACGTTAAAAATAAAATCGTAATTTTATTTATTATTATAACAAACCGACAATAATAATCTACTGTATAATAATCCAAAGTGATAATTATTTCGCACCTTTTCTTGCGAACCGTAGGAGACTACATCATACAAGTGTCTATATTCAATTATTAATATTTTCCTCTGTGAGAAAATATCAAATTAAATATAATACGTAATAATATATACCATAATATTATGCTTTAATGTGTGGTAGATCGTTTGTATTAAAAATAATATACGAATAATGAAATTACAAATTTAATTAAAATTTATACACGAATACTTTACAACATTGTATTACATAAGTAAATCTTGTTTAAAAAAAATATCAGATTTTTGTGATACTGTACATTACCTACATACCACCAACGTCAATTTATACGATACGATTTATTATAAAATACTAAACCTCGTCAATATCCTAATATTTCAGTTGTACCTAAATAAAAATAAATTACGTTAGACGACTTTCAAATTAATTTAATTTAAACTAATTTGATTTAAATTAAATTAACAGCTACAAATCATTATAATATGTATGATGATTTAATATTTCAACTATTAAAGTAAATTTTCTTTCGTCTAAAATTCGATTATTACTCTAAAGACGAGGGCGTTTCATTCGCTATTACAATTGATTCTTAATGGATTTTTTAATGCAAAAAAAAAATAAAATAAAATAAAATTGAAAGGGATTTCAAGAATCAATCAATCTACCCCTATGTAATCCTTCATCTTCATAATGTACCTAACAAAATCACCTCAAATGGAACATGCATATAGTGGTCTCATTAAATGTATAATATACACTCGACACTCGTATACACTCCATATAATATAATATAATATATTATTTTAAAAGGGTAATTTATCAATGTATTCACATTTACTATAAGCTATAACATAAGTCTACAAATCATATGCCATTGATAATAACTTACTCATATATACATTTTCGTTAAATCAATTAATACTCGTGGTTAAATTTATCATTAATCACGAATTCACGAATATACCGTACAATAGAAGTATAATAAAATAGGGCACCTATTTACCATTATAACACATTATACTTAATTAAAATCCAATAGTTTTTTAAAACATTAAAAATATAAAAGTCAATACCTACATTAATATTATAATATTTTATATCGTTTTATAATATATAGGTACAGAATATAGATAAAATTCACGTAGTTTACACACAGACATTCGTTTAAAATAATTTATTCGATAGATAAAATAAAAGTGCAACTCGATGTAATTTTGCCATTTTGGTAAAAACTATATATTACTAAACAAAAAACTTTCACACGAGCTCGAACGTGATATAATGTAATATAATAATACTAATAAAAATTGTATATAATATTATAAAATTCAAAGATAAAATTTCATATATTTGGACCATAATACTATCTTATCGTATATTATATTCATATAATTTCATCTTCAACATTTTAAAAACGAGAATTTTTTATCGTCTTGTATTCTTAATACGTGTATTAGTATAATATTCATACCCACATTATACTCGTATAAATATACGCAGTTTATTATCACTGAGGTATACATAATTTTGTTGACACTTGTTCTTTTCGTCGAACCAGCTCGAGTCAAGTTCGTCTCCTCACTTTCTGCTATAATACCCCTCTAATATATTTCACGGTCTACGTGAAAAATAAATATGGCCAACAGCTAGGAGGTGGGGGGATATGTAACGCTTTTACTGGGTCCGCTTGTGTCCGCCGACACCCTTCAGAGTACCGACAATTTGCACTTGTCTAATCGGATCAGCGCATTCCGAAACGCCTGCAGCTGCCACGACGACGGGCATTGCGCAAACAACATCGACGTCGACAATGTCAACAAAAATATTGTGTTTTATATAAATATATATATATATATATATGTATGCACACATATATATTTATTATGTTATGTATGTTTTGTATGCGTATATATACCATAAGAGCAAAAACATCCTTAGGGGTGAACGCAGTATAGGTACCTATAATACTTTTGAATGTGTTTAGGACAATAATTGATAATACGCCACGAGCGTAAACGTAAACCACCCTTGTTGCATAACCTAACCGTCTAAGTTCTAGGACAGGATAAAATAATGTGGTGAAATAAACAAATAATGGGAAAAAGTCGATCATTTCAAATACAAATTTAAATTTAAAAATTCAAAATTGTCATATAAAATAATCAACAGTAATTAATTACTAATTACAATTTACAATTAAGTTTAGCAAAACACACACAAAAAAAAAAAAAAAAAAAAATAATGAAATGTACCGTATACGAAACCTTATATAGCTACATACTCATGGGAGATGAAAAATAATATAAAATTGAAAATTACTTAAATTATTTCATTCTTTTACTCCTTAAATAGAAATTAAATCATTTATATCTAATATATAATATATATATTTTTTTTTTTTTTTTTAAACACAACCCACCTATATCAATTCTTATAAATACTTGAATACCTATCAAAACTTCAATTTTACGACGAATTTATATAAAAAATGTTCTTTAATTGATAAAATTTTGATAGATACATATTTATTTGCATGTTTTTAGATATACTATTCAAACTTGTGTTATTTAATCACTCAACTTCCCACTAAACGACCAATTCTCTTAGGAAGATAAATAATACATTTTGTTAGAATGTTTTATACTTGACACTATATTTTAATCATGATGAAAACAATAGGTAGACGCTGATTATAACAATTATTTATAAAATTTGGTGATCAAACAAATCAAATTAAGTACATATTATTAATATTATGGAAATACGAAAAATATAGAAAATAATATTATATAATATTCCCTTGACCCTCTTACATGTTAACTAAATATCGAAAATGGGAATAATGCCGTTAGATATTATAATTAGATACTCTGTTCTCAATATTTTATGCTATACAAACGCATTATACTAAAATAGAAAAGAAATAAAATAATATATAGGAACATATTATATTTTTTTTTTTTTATATATATATAACATAAAAACATGAAGATTTAATAAATAAATAAATTTATGAATGCATCTTCATATATACAAAATATGTGTGTGGTGTGTGTAATGTATACATCAAATCGACATGATATACTCAAATATTAAAAATAAATAATTTATTATACTTTTATGATTATTATTTATTATAAAACTGAATTCTTGAGTTTTATTGTTGTAGCTAACAAACTTTATATATCTCAGCCTCCCTGAATATGAAAACTGCAGTAGTTTAAGCTTAATTAAATATGGCCAAATCCAATCTGGTTCAAATCGTAAAATGCAATAATTAATGCTTTAAGCCCCATCATAATTTTGGAATTAATGATTACGGATACATTCAAAATGAAATCAAGGGTAGGGTTGATTGAAGTCAACACCCTGTAATAAAAACAGAATACATATACAATACATGTATATAAAAAAAGCTTTAAACTACACCCAAAAGAAAATTATTGTATGAGAATGAATTAAAAAATAAAAAAACAACCCACCCTAAAAATACTCCAAGTACTATAGAGGGCGGTTTGTATTACCATTGTATAGATACTAAAGAAACTTTGATTAAAGCGGATCGCTATAGTATTTTATTTTTATTCGAAGTCCATACTCTTTATTATTAGAGGCAATTGTGGAAAGTAAACATCAATGCTACGTGTATCCAATTCCGAATTCTATTCAAAAAATATTATACAGGAGAAAGTTATGAATTATGATTCATTGCTATGACAACAGAAAGAATTTTGAAAATAGGGACATTTTTTTATGTAAGTACGTTTAGGTTTTATTTAGACAGTATTATTTTTTTTCTATTTTAATTTGTAAATAATAATTTTGATAAATTATATTTTTATTAAATAGATGTAATAACATAAAATAAATAAATACAATAAACCATTATTTAATTTAAAATTTTATCAAATGCGCATTTAAATTCAATAAAAAATAAAGTTAATCATTCGATGAACCTAATCAAATAACTTTTTCAGGCCATTGAACATAAAATAGGTATATTTATATTTTAAATAAAATGACATAGGAAATGTATTGACATCGTTAAAAAACAATTACGTTGAAAATGGCATTAAAAATTCTATACACGTATAAAAGCCTTCCATAAGAAAAAAAGAATAAAAATAAAAATCGCTGTCAGAGGTTGGGAAATTGTATGAATTCAAACTGTTTTCGAGGATATTTCTACAGAAGTACAGACGACTTAATGTGACTGACCAGCGTTTATATATATATAATATATATGAGGAGAAACCGGAACATCATGTAAGGAATACTAAAGACAATTGTATGGAAAAAGAAATACATATTAGCTTTACATATTTTTTAAAAACATTATCAGAAGAATTTTTAATAAGCCACATTCGATACATTATTGAAATAAGTTTTATATGATTGTGTATTTTAATTAGGTATTTAAATAAAACTTATTCTAATTATTCATTAAAATTTGTATTTTAATATAAAATAAGAGCTGATACTCCTGCCGCACAGGATACAGGTGTGCGAATCATAGCGTTTAATTTTACTTAGCATTTGAATGCAATGATAAAACATTGCATTCGAAAAAACGATTCTGAGCGAAGTTCAGTCAGATTATAATTTTCGTTTGAACTAAAAATATCAACTTAAAACAGCTATAAAAAAAAATTGAGATTAGGGATTTTTCTAATATTTTAGTATGATGTTAAGTAATATGTAAGTATACTTCAGTAAAATTTTCAGACCCTTATAACAAAAATTGCCAATTTTATCAAACATTATATACGTAAAAACGAGAAATTTACAAAATATTCGAAGTCCTATATTTAGTAAAAAAATTTAAAAACGGTTCCAAAATTTTACCACATATATATAATAGCTATGTGAACACCCAAAAAAATTTTCAAGTCTCTATCTTAAAAATTGCCCGAGGTATCGAGAAATATAGAAATTGAATTCGTCAAAATTTCATTTTTCGTGAAATATGCCGTTTTTTCGTCATTTTTTCGAAGGTTTTTCTACCGCATAGCGTCAATTTTGAGAAATTCAAAAAATGACCTAAGTAAAGTACCAACTACGTTCACTTTGCTACCGGAAACATACCCTATTCCCTATATTTAGTATTTTTGTACACAGACATAAAAAAAAAAATCACACATCATTGTAAAACCAATACATTCTTCGCTTCGCTCAGAATCTAAATAAGTCTTAACAAAAATTTTAAAAATGACATAAATAAAGTAATTTTAATTTTTAATATGCTATTAACTCTTAAACTCTTTAATAAAATAAAAACAATAAATAATTACAATTAACAGAATTCAACATATTTAACATTAAATATCAATTCATTAAAATTTAAATTATATTCTTATTTATATAAAAAAACACTGTACTTATTACAAAATAAATAAACAATAACCTAATGAATAGATATTATGCTATGTAAAATAAAATAACTAATTAACATACCTAGTTAACATTTATTTTTTTAACTATACAGCACATAATAATAAAATATATTGAGAAATACTCTTCTAATATATTTTACCTAATTATATAATTTCACTTAATGTAAAAATGATCATGATAAATTGATAATAATTATTCAATCTATACTGAACCACTGTACTTTTTTCACAATTCAATATAAAAATACGTCATTTATTTGGAAACTATACAATTATTTCGATTTCAGTTTTAAAACACCGTATAATTTTAATACATCACATTATACTACAGTTAAGTATAACAAAAACACGTTTATTATATCAATATTATCAGTTTAAAATGATTCGTATATTATATTAATTGGATTTGTGCTAAACATTTGAAGATTGAGATTATTTATGGCTTTTATGTAATATATAGGTATACATATAATATATAAATGTATGCGTGTGTGTTTGTAGCTGAACCGCCCTCTCGTAAATATAAATCTGCAGATAATGTATTTAACTACTCTAACTAGAGGGTGACGTAGGGAGAAACACCATGAGGTCCGTTTTTATCGCCGATGACAGGATTTAGGTGATATACCATCACACCCTCACAATATCATAGCTGAGTCATCTCCGTTATAGACACTCGTTATCGTTTAAATATCTCGCATCTATAACTATATAAGCATCGATATCATAATCAAAAATTTCTTCTGATGGGCCAATAAAATTGAACCGTTTGCACGTTGGCCAGGTAAGAATTTCTTTCGGTCCGTTGTCCGTTCATGAAAAAATGACGCTTTCGTTAGAGACATATAACACAATGAAATTGGTCTTTGTATTTCACCCTACTTTACCATATACTCAACCAGGCATCGTAAACTTTTACGAGTGTCCAAAACGTTAGACCTTTTAATAATCAAGAATGCATACAACGCGTTATTACACCGCCACAACACGCAACGTACCGGAAAATGTTCCATTCGTATAATAGTTTCGACTGCAAACAGCTTGCATCGACTTTACTGTCACTATCGTGTACGCAGTACACGCAATTGGCATTTCAAAAATTAACTGACGTTATTTATTTTATTTTTATTATTTTCTATACTTACGTGAAATTAACAAATAAATATTGTCTTTCCATGGAACTATATCTACATATAGATACGATATAAAACTAAAATCGATAAATTCAATGATAATTTATAATGTAAATATATATATAAGGTATTTTTCATTGTTTTTTATTATTTTTCTACTAGTTAAAATATTACCTAAATAAAATGTTATCATTTGAATATAATATTTAGTATATTCAAATGAAATAATTTTAGTTAATAATTAACATAGTCGCATATAAATAATATTATATTTAAAAGCCAACTTGAATAAGAAAAATATAATGTGCCTTCATACTTATAAGTTATAATAATAAAATATTCACAAAGGCTCTACCAAATCCCTGTTTTTTTTTTTTTTTTTAAATAACCTTAACTACTGACAAATAATTGCATCACTTCCAGAATTACAAATTTATTTATAAAAACAGTTTTAAAATTGTAAACAAATCTACTATGCATAATCCATCGGAGCACTTTTTATTTCTGTACATTTTTTTTTTTTTTTTTTTTTTTATCAAAAAAAGAGTTTAACATAATTAAAAACGTAAATTTTTAACAATTGAAATTAAATTAAATGAAAAAACAGCTTCAATCAATGCATAGTAAACTTCAAAACTTGTTCATAATATTTTGTTCGTAATATTGAAACAATATATAATTAATAAGTATCCAAATTTTTATTAGACTTGTAATATTTATTAATCATTATTAGAAAATTATAATTTAACTAAATTATATAATCAAATATTATAACATTTATTATATTATACGTTTGTCATAAAAGAGATAAGAAAGGTCTTGATTACGCGAACAATATTGAGATCGAAATTATTAATAACACATTAACGATCATTTACTAGTAACACAAATGACTAATACCACACTACATCAAATTCTAATTAAATAATTTTATGGACAAAAGTCCTTAAAATTAACACAATTTTAAGAATTTTAAATATCGAGATATTCAAGTATCGGTAAAAAAGTTAATATGGATGTATTATATGAATAAGATACTAAAAGTCTAAAAATTTTGTATTATAATAGGTAACAAAATATTAATATGTATCAATAACTATAATATATTTTGTAAATATATATTCTAAATATCGGATCAAAACATATTATAGGTACTTTTATTATATAGTACAAATTATAAATGACTATGCGCTATCTATCGGATAAAATAAAACAAATTTAACTACTCAACCGCCATCCAACGGTAAAAGAATTATTTTGAAAAAATTGAATGTGCATAAATATTAAAAACCAAATATAATTTATAACAAACCTAATATAATATTACTGTAAATTATAATAGAAACATACACTATCTATTATTACAATGTAATCTAATACCTAGGTATTTAAAATTGGACCTTATTAATTTTATAAAATAGTTTTTTTTTTTTATTTAGTTAAAAAGTGAACCGTGAACGTACAAAATTATATTAATTACATAAACTTACAATATTGACTTACAAATTACAATGTAATTTAGATAAAAAAATAAATAAAATTATTTAACAAATTATGATAAATATAAATTATAGCCTACCTTATACGAAATATGCTTCCGGTTATCATTTTCAGAATCCGAAGTTAATAAAAGCATGCGTGCTGCTAATGACGATTGATACGTTTTTTCATAAATAGCAATTTTTAATTTTGGTGTACTGGAAAAAAATAAAGAATTTCTAACATAATTTAATTACATTTTTAGATGCAAAAGTAATATCTTTATTATAAAAGTAATTTGCTTTTATCGAAAAAGTATAAATTATTACTTTATCATAATTTAAGTCACAACTCACAAGTTTAACTTTATTTGAGTTTTCAGACATATTCATCAAAAACCTAATATAACATAAATACTTTTTTTTTTTAGGCACCCATAATTAAAATGTATCTTAAATACTTCAGCACTTTAATATTTAAAATTTAAAATTGTAAGTCGAAACTACTTTAACTATATTTATTTTACGTATTATAATATCATAATTTATTATTATGATTATGATTATTATTATTATTATAAAACTTATACATTTTTTTAACACGATGTCAGAAAAATACCTTATAAGGTAAAGATAGGTTTAATAGGATTTTTTTTAAATAAATAATTAAATGTATTATGTATATACCTATGAATTGTGATAAATTGATGATTTTTTGAATGATTTTTTTTGAAAAATATAATTGAAATAACATTAAAATCATAATATTATGTAATTCTATTCTCTCTCATCTCTCACCTTACACCAGAAGAGTCTAAAATGATAAATGCATGCCACTTATAGATTCATTTTATTTTTATATAAAAATTAATGGTATTTTTGAAATATTAAACTATAACTATATTCTTTATATTATATGAGCTTTTAATACATATTCATATAATAATAATATAGCAAGATATTATGTACATAGAACATTTAACATTTGACCACTGAAATTATCATACCTCTCTTTTGGAGGTTTTGGCATTGGAGTCGGAATACGAGGAGGAAGTACCGGTATTGGCGCAGTTGTTCTTCCCGTCGTTTTTCCAATTTTGAACCGATTATTTCGTCCATCTATTATTCCATGTCCGGGTGACCTTCTGTAGGCCGTTATTTCCACATTAGCCATATCTGGTAAAATAAAAAGAAATAATAGCAATAATATTTTATTATAATAAATAATCAAAATGTCAATTATTTTTCTAAAGAATGTAACATGTTATGTATAAGATTACATAAGTCATGGATATAATTCTAAATTTAAGATCCCTTACACAGTCTATTGAAAAACACGTAAAAATACAATATGGAAACCTATATGGACTTATATTGGGGTTCATGTAAATGACACCACAATGGTAAAACTATATGTCAGTAACAGCGATTGTCAAAACAACAATAGGGAAGACTTATTTTCCCATTCACGATCCAATGACTTTATTCCTTTTTAATCAACTCTACTTCCTGATATCACATTTATCATTAATATTCTATCAATTGGCATATCAAAAAATTGACTTCCAAAACATTTTTCATTAAAATTATACAAATAGGTAACTTTTTACCATATTATATTTAAATATTATTATTATTAGATCATATTTTAATTGATCTTAATTTATATTTCTAACAATAAAAAAGATGAGCTGATACTCCTGCCGCACAGGATACAGGTGTGCGAACCATAGCGTTTAATTTTATTTATAATTTGAATGCAATGATAAACCATTGCATTCGAAAAAACGATTCTGAGCGAAGTTCAGTCAGATTATAATTTTCGTTTGAACTAAAAATATCAACTTAAAACAGCTATAAAAAAAAATTTAGATTAGAGATTTTTCTAATATTTAAGTATGATGTTAATTAATGTGTAAGTATACTTCAATAAAATTTTCAGACCTTAATACCAAAAATTGACAATTTTATCAAACATTATATACGTAAAAACGAGAATTTTACGAAATATTCAATGTTCAATATTTTGTAGAAAAATTTAAAAAACGGTTCCAAAATTTTACCACATATATATAATAGCTATGTGAACCTTCAAAAGAAATTTCAGGTCTCTATCTAAAAAATTGCCTGAGTTATCGTGAAATGTAGAAATTGAATTCGTCAAAATTTCATTTTTCGTGAAAAATGCCGTTTTTTCGTCATTTTTTCGAAGTTTTTTCTACCGCTTATAGTAAATTTTGAGAAATTCGAAAAATGACCTAAATAAAGTACCATCTACATCCACTTTTACATCTGAAACTCGCTATTCGTGAAAATCGAAGCGTTATTTCGGGTAGTAAAAGTGTTTTCAGAATATTTATTTATATGTATGGATTCTAAGATTTTCGTTTTCCTAAAAATATCAAATTAAAACGGCTATAAAAAAAAATTTTGACAATGGATTTTTATAATATTTTAGTATGATATTAAGTAATATGTAAGTATACTTGAGTAAAATTTTCAGACCAAAATACCCAAAATTGCCAATTTTATCAAACATTATATACGTAAAAACGTGAATTTTACGAAATATTCAAAGTCTAATATTTTGTAGAAAAATTAACATAACGGTTCCAAAATTTTACCACATATGTATAATAGTTATGTGAACACCCAAAAAAATTTTCAGGTCGCTATCTTAAAAATTGCCTGAGTTATCGTGAAATATAGAAATTGAATTTGTCAAAATTTCATTTTTCGTGAAAAATGCCGCTTTTTCGTCATTTTTTCCAAGTTTTTTCTACCGCTTAGGGTCAATTTTGAGAAATTCAAAAAATGACCTAAATAAAGTACCAACTAGATCCACTTTGCTACCGGAAACATACCCTATTCGTGATAATCGGAGCATTATTTCGGGTAGTAAAAATGTCTTCAGAATAAAAAAAAAAAAAAAAAACAAAAAAAATCACACATCATTGTAAAACCAATATATTCTTCGCTTCGCTCAGAATCTAAAAGCAAGGAAGGGATACAGGTAAAAAGAGGATAGTGTTGAATTTTGATTAACATTTAAATGCATGATAAATCATTACACTCGAAAATACGATTTTGACCGAAGTTCATCAAATAATATTATGTGTTGAATAAAATGTTTACATTCATCAATGTCTATACGTTCAATATATTATATACATAACCATTCAACTTGTATAATTATTCATCTAAATATACCAAAATCTGATAGTACTTCGCTCAGAATCATTTTTCTAATATAATACAGGTGTAAAGAGGATAGTGTTGAATTTTGATTAAAATTTAAATGCAATGATAAATCATTACATTCAGAAATACATTTTCATTAGATAATATATGTATTGATTAAAATGTTCACATTTATCATTCTCTATACGTTCAATATATACGAGTATATCCATAAAACCCCTAAATTAATCATCTAACTACCTAAATGTGACCCTACTTCGCTATGAATCGAATTTTGAATATAATGATTTATTATTACCCAAAAAAAATTTGATGTCTCATGTTCATAATTGTCCAAGTTATCGTGAAGTACTGAAATTAAATTCGTCAAAATTTCAGTTTTTTAAAAAAATGCCGTTATTTCATCTTTTTTTGGTCGGTTTTCCTATCGTATAGGGTCAATTTTGAGAAATTCGAAAAATGACCTAAATAAAGTACCAACTATATCCACAATCCAACCGAAAACATAATATGCTATTCGTGAAAATCAGAGCATTATTTTGGTTAGAAAAAGTGTTTTCAAACATAAAAAGAGAAAAACAAGACGCACATCATTGGAAAACCAATAGATTTTTTCGCTTGCTTAAAAATTAAAATTTAATTACCTACATAGGGCTTATACTTAAAATTATATTTATAATATTTAGTTTAATGTGTTTGAAATGATGTCATACTACATTGTAATAATTTTAAAGAAGGACAATTTGTTTATGACCAAATTAATCAGGTCTATTATTTATATATATATATATATAAAACAATAATAATAAGTAATGAGTAATAATATTACAAGTATAATATTACCTACTCATAATTCATAACATAATATGTAATACTGATTTTAGTTTTTATTTTTATTGTTAAAGTAATATTTATATTTTATATTTAATCATAAAAATGAATAATGATTGGTTATGTTGTTATAATTTCGTAAAGCAATAACAATTTTCTTTGTGTCAACCCTGAAATAATGTTTCTTCCCGAGCAATTGTATTCGCGAATCGGACACATGATTTTTTGGATAGGGTGACACACAATAATACTTGCTTATATATAATATAAATACTCCCAGCGTATCGTAGAACGAAAGAGGGTGTTTTCATCCCCCGTTCTTTGCATACGCTGACCCCACGCGCGCGCCGTTTTTGACAGTGTAATTTATCGTATTGTGTTGATTAAAAATGATCGCCGTATTCATCGAATCCACTGGCAATAGAAAGCTAATAGACTTACTCATCGTTAGATAACGATGAAAAGGGTTAAGCCATAGTTTATGTTTATACCGAATAATCCGAAAAATCTAATATCATAAATTTTAATAAATTAATTTGAATAAAATTAACCAAATATATCCAGTATTTATAATGATTACATTAGATTCTTAACGGTTCATTAAAAATATCTTCTGTAAAAATATTATTTTAAAATAATACCTCCAAACAATTTTATTTCTATCAGAAAAATGTTTTGTATTTTTGTACATTGTACTCTAAAGTCTTAACTTCATCATTATATTATGCAAATATTTCATTAATATAATATTGTAATACCTTATAATTTATTAAATAATAAATAGTATACACAAAAAATAAAAAATAATAAATAAATATTTGGACTAATACTTTATCTTTTAGTGAAAATATGTCGTTATTAAATCATTATTTGAGAACTATATTCTATTTACTATATTTAATAATTTCTATTTTATAACTACAATTATTTATTATGATTTTTATTTATCTTAATAATTTTATCAACTTTACACATACTCATATTTTTTAGTATTTATAGTTTATAGTTTAAATATAATATAATATAATTATATTATAAGTACCTATATTTTTCCTCTTTCTTAATAAATAAATAGTTTATGTAATCTTATAATATAAAATATTAAATACCTTTTTATTGTATTATACCTAATTATAAGTCAATAAAAATATGATTTAAAATTATTATATATGAAATGATTAAGCATTTCAAATAAAAAAAAAAAAAAAAACAGAAGGGATACTGGTGTGGAAGGGAATAAGGGATACAGGTGTAAAGAGGTTAGTGTGAGTTTTGATTACAATTTGAATGCAATGATAAATTGTTATACCTATTTAAAAAACGATTCTGATGAAATTTCAAATTTAAACACATATAAAAAAAAATGAGTCTTGAAATTTTCCTTATATTTTGGAAATATGCTTCAATAAAATTTTCAAAAATTTTCCAAATTTTTTACCATTTTTATTGTAAAAGTATTAAGAAATAATAAGAAGAATATTCGTATGGATTCTAAGATTTTTGTTTAAGCTAAAAATATTAAGTTTAAACAGCTATAAAATTTTAAAAATAAAAATATTCATAATAAATTTAAAGAAAAATACGTCTACAAAATCAACTTAAACATCCCAATATACATATTATAATATTATTATAGGTATATGGTACAATACGTAATTGCTTATAAACTAAGTATATAAACATAAAGCACATTACAAATTATACCTACTGTTATTATAATAATAAATAAAAATCCTATTATAGTTAGTTCGATTAAAATTGATCGTTAAATGATCCAAAAACGTTTACACAAGATTTTAAGTTTGGCAACACATCTGAGCGACTGTAACATGTTCGCAGGGCAAAACAGAGCTAATTGTGGAACGAAATCCGTCTGGACTACTTTGGAGTCATTCATGTGCCGGTAAGTTATAATAATATCCTCGATAGGAATTTTTTTTTTTCTATATATTTCTTTACCGCCATTCGGTCGTAGTATTTTTATTTAGAGTACTTATATCATAATAGAGAGGGGAAACGAAACCCTTTCATCTGCGTAAAAACAGTTTGTCATAACTCATAAACATCTATCCAGCAGCACCGACAAAGTCACAATAAATCCTCCGAGAAGAAATTAATTATGACAAGCCTACTGCAGTTTGTTACTATTACTCAACAAACGTGTGGGGTCAACAGGAGAAGCCAAAAGTAAAATACCTAGTCATAAATTCATAACATGGAAATTAACTTTCTATTCATATCGTTAACTTTATTTTTGGTATATTAAACGCATTGATTATACTCGTATTCCCTAAACTATAAAGATACAGACACTATTTATTTTAAAATAACAATAAAATTAAATATTATAATATTATTAATTATGTATACGTCACTACGTCAGATATGTAATAATTATGTACCGTGAAACCTGTGTGTAAGCAATCAGTTGTCTGTGCATACTTCGCAGAGGCTAAGACAACCACATTAGACTCGGAGTACAATAACTATTATAGTAGGTGTAATACTCAGAATAACGACCGGATGTCCGGATGTATTTATTTATAGTTCTAGACAAGGCCAACCAAATAATGAAATAAGAATAACTACAGTTTACACAATGTGATCATTTTTTATATTACGATGTCTAATACGAATATTAATAATATAATACCTATATTATAATGTACGTATATTAATCATACTTAATTATTAATATTTATTAATAATTACAGATTTTTTTTTAAAAAAAAAACAGGCTAATTTATAAATATATTTAATATGACTACCTACCTATTTATATATACAAGTAATGACATTTTATTAATACAATAATTAAAACACAAAATTAAGGAATATCAATATTGTTATATACTACAATATAGTAATATAAATATAAAGAAAATATATACGAGTACACTACACGATCCCCCCTCAGTATATAATTTGAATGAAAACAATTTATAAATAAACGATTTATTAATGATTAGGTTGGTAAATGGTAATTAATAGTTATATATAGTTATATATTATAGGACAATGATTTATATGCTATAAAAAATTGAAAAATATGCAAAAAATTTAATTTATTAAAATTATTTAAAATTATAAAGTATGTGTTAAAAAATATTTTATTAAAATTATTATAAAGTATAATATAAAATATTATAAAATTATATATTAATTATATTATTATGTTGTTTTATATTATTAAAAATAAACGACCGATGATTGAAACGGAGAATCGATTTATACTGATTAATACTTCTTACTTCATACGCCTTTAGACAATATTATATTATTTTGTTTAGATACGTATTACTGTATTAGAATATAATATATTTCCGAAAATTGAAGAAATTTAACAATAATTACAGCCAATTGTTAAATAAATACGATTTTTACAATTATAAAATGTTTTTTTTTTTTTTTTTTTAATTGATTCTTAAAAATTCGAAATATGCAATTAAATGCATTTCTTTCAAAATATGTAAAAATGTGGAAAAAAGAATTGTACTAATCAATTGAGAATAAGTCAAATCGTGAACATAATTGACAATTAAATTGGACTGAAGGAAAAAAACATACAAACGCTTAAAAATCCTAGCTCTAGTAATATAATATTATTATCATCTCTACAACATAACGATACTGTGGATACATAATTTAATAAAAAAAAAAAAAAAAAAAAAAATGAAAATGAAAACGAAAATAGAGATATACCTACCTAATAATATATCACATAATATGACGCATTTCTGATAATTGCATTTAATTTTGTAATAATATTATATTAGTGATTTTTAATGTATTTCGTTATTTAGGAACTAGAGTACAGAGTGATCGAAATGTCGATTGTTAATTTCATTAATACCTATTCATTATAATATACGTATATATGGTATATTATAATGTATCATGCAACTCGTAACTCGTTATGATGACGTACAATATTATATATTATATATTATATTATTATAATTATAAAAATATAAAATATAAAATATGATTAAAAATAGGATTATCGATGTTTACGTCATAATAACAATAATATACGGTTAAATTGTATTTTACTATTTTGTGGGTAATCAATCGCCACGTATGCCAACATAATAAATAATATATTAAAATAATATAATTTTTTTTTTCGTCGTCATAAAACATATGAAATAATACGATGTGGACAACACATTGTTTTCCGGAAAAGCACAATGGGAACGTTGCGAGAGGAAAAGAAAGAGAAAGGAGAAAAAACTTAAGCATCACAATTTTTCCACTCTTCCAGCGCACAATGCGTGCCGAACGTGATCCATTGTGCCATATTATAATATAAGAGTATATACACGCAATATGCCATACCGTCAATGACCGCTTTTCCTCTGGTTCCAATTATAACACTACTTGTCGCGTGTATATTTATTACGAGTACCCGCGGGGGAGTCGGTAAAAACAAACAGCTGCTGCTGGAGCACCTCGTTCCAGTGGCGAGTGCAGGGCCTCTCGGGGAACAGGGGCGCATGGTGTAAGGCATAATAGCCATGTTATTATACTTGTACCACGCTGAAAATGCGAAATAATCTCATGCACTTTAGAACTTAAACGCGTGTATGAGTATAGAGTGTGACGCGGAAAAAACAAAAGTTGCAAAATATGAATATTATGTTAAAAACTATATTTCTCGTCACATTGTTTTAAATTCATATTATTCCTCGGTAAGTACCTAGTAAGTACACGAGTACTAAATACCTACTAAAATTTTACGCCGCGATTGGAAATCATTATACAATATATTGATTGCAATTTATACGAATATCCGAATATTAAAAAAATAAAAATAAAATAAAACGTATTCATATTAATAATTAATATTATGATAAAATATTCGTCTACCTAAATAATTAAAATATTACACAATTTATTTTACTAGTTTTTATTTTGTACGTAATCAATAAAATTATAAACATATTTTTTCGTGAATGTTGATATGAAATATAATATATATACCTATTTGTTTTTCGGATTACTTAAAAATATTTGTGCCCTTTACTATAATATATATATATACATTATATATGATGTATCTAATATTATGTCACATTTTAGTATTTTACATACGAAGCAAGAGAGTTATTGATTTTATGTGTATAATAATATAAGTTTTATGAAAATGATTTTTTCAAATCTCTATGTTTGGTGAACCAATCCTTCTTGATCCTACCCCTACGATAGAGAGAGATTTATATTTACTTAAGAAAATGTATATTTTTGTGTATACATAAGATTTTGTAAAATTCAAAATTATTAGGTATCGTCGTTCACGAATGAAAATGCGAAAAACTCCGCTCGATATTATTAATTATTGTTATATATTTATGTCTTGTAAAAATACGTATTCGATACTTCGTAAAAATATTAGTCGATCCATTGTATAATTCTGAAATAATACTCGTAACGTAATACCTAACTTGTCAATACACGTCATATATAGCTATCATCTATCAGGATATCTTTATCAAAACACACGAATAGTAATAGTACTATAGTAGTATAGTTTTTATAAACCCAAAACCTTATAGCCTAAAATTAATCATTATACATACTTCTGCAGTCTTAGAAATATTTTATATCTTAAAATTATCGTGAATCAATCAATGATATAAGTCTTTATAATAACATACGTATGATATTATTACATTATTACTGTGTAATGAACTAATTAATTAGTTAATACTAATTAATACATAATAATGATTAGTCAATATTATAATAATATATTACACAATATACATATAATTTTCAACCGCTTGAATTTGAAATACTTATTTAGTTATTTTACAAAATTATATTTATTCGTAATAAAAATGATTTAGTAATAAACTATTACATATTATTAATAGTCATAAAAATCACGAAAATTATATACATAATATAGGTAGTACTTATATGTATTATATTTTTATAATATTTACTATCAGTCGGGATGTAAATTCAATTTCAACTGTTTTATTAACTCAGGAGTTTACAGTACCTAGTACATATATTATTATACGTATAAATATTATCTATAAAAAAAAAAAAAAAAAAAAAATGTTTGTATATTTTGACATTTAAGGTATGCGGCAATTTGTTTACATGAATCTCTACAGGCCTCATATACTAATGATTTAAAAAACGAATAAAATGAATCACCAGATTTTATTATAATATAAACATATACTTCCTCATTATACTTACATTTCTTTTCCTTTTTCTACGTTTTTTTTTTTCGGAATCATTTACTAAATACCGTCTAACTAAATCATATTATAAATAACACTATTATAATTATTATATAAATTGATAATGATAATGATTAATAAAAATCTATTATTATTATTATTATTATTCAAATCTATTTTATAAGTTATTACATTTTAAATAATATAATAATTCAATTTATATTTTCTTTACATAATCAATTAATCATAAACATAAATATGATTATTGTCTATAATAAATATAATTTATTAATTTAATCTAGGTCTATAAAGTTTTATATACATAAAATAATCTATATATTATACCTACTAATAATACGTATGCAAATAGAAACTTAATTCTTAAAAGCAAAATAATTTTAAAAACAATTAGGTAGAATATTTTAATAAACTATACGAGTTACCTGAATGTATAATAGTGCAATAAAATGAAACACAATTAATATTTTATATTTAATAAATTCTTTGTAAAATAAAAATCTATAGTAAGATTATTACAAATACACTCCAAAATTGTATAATATCTACTATAATATAATATATTAAGGTGTTAACATTATACTTTTACATAAAAGAGTTTTTTTTTATAAACGCTTAGAACGGTAAAATAATTGTCATATATTCATATTTTTAATATTCTTTTGATGTTATAAATTTATAATGGAAGTTTCGTCTTTGATATAGTAGTATATATGGTATAAGTTTTTTACAAGTATAAAACATCAAATGAATTACATTATAAATTTCAATCAAAAATGTTTAATTTTTTTTTAATATATGTTATACCGCAGCAAATTAAATTTAATATATATATTTTTAATTGATTTTCGTAATGGTATAAACTCATAATTGTTATTAAACAAATTATAATTTTAATATAAAATTAGATAATAGGTTAATTATTATGAAATAAAATAATTAAAAAATAAATAATTTTTCTCTTTAATATATTTGATATAATATGTGTATTTTGTACGATAAATATTTAATTTTAATAATATTTTATTATAATATAATATCAATAAATAATAACTTTTGATGTGATGAGTGTTGTCTTGTAATAATCGATAATGTAATAATAGTAACTAATATAAGAATCCGTACAATATTTTAAAATAAGTCATTTATAATTAGATATTTTAAATTGAGATTTTTCTTTATTTTATATACCTACTTTGTACTTACTAAGTTAATATTTTACTCCGTGTTTTTCATCACAAAAAATGATGTTTGTATACAAACAACAACAAAAAAGATAACCGTTTGCACACTTAACTTCGCACGGGACTCTATATAACTAAAGGCACTGATAAGAAGAATTTATACGGCAAATATTAACGAATAAACGCGTGATTAGTCATCATCATCTCTCGTCGAAATCGTGTCATTAATCACGAAAACCACGCGAACCCATAATGTAAAACGTACTTAACCGAACGCACACGCACACGACTGAATGAAATGAATGAGCAAGGGACTTCGCGCGGTTCCGCAGGAGACTGCAGAAAGCAGTAGGGATTCAAAAAGCCCGTTGTACAGGGTAGCCACCACTATATTCATATTATTATGATATATTATTTTATTATGTCGTGTCCGTGTATTATAAATTTAGAATAAATTAATAACTAATAAGTAATTACACTATAAACAATAACTGTAGATCAAATTTTATTGACGCGAGAGTCATTTTTATTTTAAAATTTATAATTATAACAGTTCCTATAACTTTATACACAAAATATAAAATATAATATACCTGTATGTGTCGCGATATTATACCGTAATAAAATCCGTAGAATTACGTACTCAAACAATTATGAATTATTATTATTGCTATTATTATTATAATATATTGTATGATGTTATTTAAAAATTATATTAATATAGACTTAATGCTGTTTTTTTGTATTAAAATAATATTTCTGGATAAAATGAAACTATTAATTTTTTATTTAGTTCATAGGTAACCAATACATTTTCATTACTACTTATTGTCGAAAATACAAATTGCATAAAACATAATAATAATATAACTTATATAATATCATAACTTATAAGTTATAATTATTATTGAATTACAGGTGTATCGTGTATGCAATGGACAAGTTAAACCTATAAGAACAATGAACAATACGACGTGTACCTACTTGCGTCTAAAAGAATAAATTAGGTATCTTAAAAAAATAAATAAATAAAAACTTGGAATTATCACTTTTTATTATTATTTGGATATCAAAGTTTCACTTAGCACCTATTGTATTTACACAAACTTAATTTTTTACATTTATAAATTAATTTCATATTACAAAAATATAATCACAATTCACAAGCATTTCGTGTGAATTATAAAAAAAATCCTATAATTTAACCTCCGGCTAGGTTAAGTTTACGGGGGGGATACGACCCCCCCCATAGCCCCCTTAAATCCGCCACTGTATAGTAGTATATACTAATTTATTGAATAACCATCCCCTTTACAAATTTCTGGCTACGCCACTGTATGTATATAATATATATATATAGGTACTCGTATAATATATATGTGTGAATATACTTCAATAAAATTTTCAGACCTTAAAACCCGAAATTTCCAATTTTATTAAACATTATATATTTATATATAGATTATTTTAGGAAATATTTAAAGTTCTATGTTTTGTATAGAAAAATTAATACGAGTATAACGGTTCCAAAATTGTATCACATATATATAGTAGGTACCTATGTGAACAATTTAATTTTCAAGTCTCTAAGTTCAATATTGCCGACTTATCGTGAAATATTAAAATCGATTTCATCAAAATTTTAATTTCCGTGAATATGCCGTTTTTCATTATTTTTTGGTAGTTTTTTCTATCGCATAAGATCAATTTTGAAACATTTGAGAAATAACCTAAATAAAGTACCAACTGCATCCACTTTCCTACCGGAAACATATTCTATTCGTGAAAATCGAAGCATTATTTTGGATAGAAAAAGTATTTACATACATAAAATATAAAAATAAGACACAAATCATTGTGAAAATCATTTGTTTTGCTCAAAATCTAAAAAATTATTCACAAGTAATTTTCAAAAAAATATTTAACATAAAAAATTGTACTCATACATTTGTTAATCCTTAATCCATACTTAATATTATAAATTAACTCGATATAAAAATTAAATTTGTCTACACAGATAAGACAAATATCGGAATATACAAACACGTGTAAACAAACTTTTAGAAAGGTTTTTATACACATAAAACTAGATTTCCGTTGTAGTGCAGAACAAATGCAAACCATCTGTCCAATTATAGAATCGTATTATAACACTTAACCCCCGCTGGCTGCCATTATAATATTGTTCCGGATTTTGGAACCCTAATTTACAACAAACTCCGTATGTCCCGTTTAAATATGAAAACCCCTCGCACTGCTCCTACTATTATTATAATAGTACGAGCAGAACAACGTATTCTTATTTTTACATCCCGTATCTGCATTTTGATTTGAATTCCTTTGAACGTATTTTCAACGTGAATTATTATAATAATAATAATAATATACTTATCCCATACCATATAATAACCAAATGAAAACTGAGATTTTTTTTTTATTGATAAAGGACACGAACTCAGCCTCAAAAAATTGTAATTATTTAAAACGTGTTATCGATCAAATTTTCTGTCTTCGCCCGCAACTGATCGTGTTTGATCAAAGATTCCATGACGAACAAGCGACATGCTTCACTGATCAAACTTTGTCCGCCGTCACTGCAGACACCGATCAGACGTCTGAGCAAACGTTCAGCATACTTGACACAATCATAGTGACCGAAGTTCCGGTGGACGGCGACCAGCGCCTCGGCCACCCGCTCCATCAAAATCATGTCGTAGTCATCGTTGCACTTTGGTTCATCGATTAGACGGCCACAGAACTCGACGTACGCTTGACACGCGGCCGTCGAACTCTGATGTTCACCATTAGCCACGGCCGTTAGACACCCGGTGATATGGGTGACCACCAGATTGCGAATTCGCCGCGCGGACTCCGGACTACACACATCAAAATACAACACTGCCAATGTCTGGCACAACGATGGCATGTTAGACGCGGCCACACGCCAATTGTCGATCGCGTACTCCACGAAACGCGATGGCAGGTTGGCATTCATTACTCGTGCGGCTGTCACGAAACATTCGTGAAGTTGGTCCGCGAAATGACATAGACCATTCCGCTTAATAAGCGGGGATAGCACCTATATATATATGTATATAAAATTATAGTTTCGCAGATATTATGCATAATATAGTTCAGTGAAATATAGTTATTGATTAAAAATTTTACATTTTTAAAAAAAATTTAAAACGCATAGATATACAATTACATTTAGATTTCAACATTTAAAAGTTCAAAAATGTTATCAAATAATATATTAAGTATTTAAGTATCTACTTCCTTTATATAATATGATATATGAAAATTCAATAAAATTTTCTCTATGTTCAAAAAAATAACCAAAAAATCCCTAAATGAGTTACCTAAATTCAAATACCCAAATCTGACAGAACTTCGCTCAAAATCCTTTTTTTCGAATCTTTCAAATTTTAATCAAAAATCATCTCTATCCCTTTTACTCCTGTATCCCTTCCACATCAGTATAAACTCTATATTTTATACTTTAACACCTATAAAAAAATGATAATTGTAATATTCACAATAATTTGGAACTGAGTTAAGCAATAGGTATTTGAGCTTCAATCAATTTTTTTCAAAATTTTTGTCAATTATATTAAACATTATTGTAAAAATATTGAGAATAATAAGAAGATAGAAGAATCATTATATGGAATCTTTAATTTTGATTACACTTAAAATATTAAATTTAAACAGCTATAAAAAAAATTTGAGATTTGGCATTTTTCTAATATCTTCGTAATACGTTTGTGAGGATACTATAATAACATTTTCAGAATTTAAAACTCAAAATTGCTAAATCTATAAACCATTATAGAAATAAAAACGACAACGTAAAAGTTCCAATATCGCGTTATTTAACGCAGTTATCACGTACCTATATAGTATAATATAGGTAAAGTACGAGTACCTATGTGAACATCCGATAAAATTTTCAAATTTCTAAATTCAATATTACCTAAGTTCTCGTAAAATATTGAAATCAATTTCGTAAAAATATCAATTTTTTTAAAAAATGACGTATTTTTGTTATTTTTTGGTAGTCTTTCTTACCAAATAAACTCAATTTTGAGAAATTCGAAAAATATCATAAATAAAGTACCAATTGAATGTTTTGAATCAATCAAAATATATTGAAAACTAAAGGCTAAAGGAGAAAATGAAATCGTAGGTAGGTCCATCTAATAGGAAACTACAATGTAAAATACATTCTTCGCTTCGCTCAGAATCTAAAAAACAAGGGAAGAAATACTGGTGTGGAAGGGATACAGGTGTAAAGATGATAAACCATTGCATTTGAAAAAACGATTCTGAGCAAAGTTTAATGAGATAATGTGTAGTTATTGATTAATATATTGCCGTTTTTTCTACCGCTTAGGGTCAATTTTGAGAAATTCGAAAAATAACCTAAATAAAGTACCAACTACGTACATCCACTTTTCAACAAACATATGCTATTCGTATAAATCGGAGCATTATTTCGGGTAGTAAAAGTGTCTTCAGAAATAAAAAAAAAAATTAAAAAAATTAAAAAAAAATCACACATCATTGTAAAACCAATACATTCTTCGCTTCGCTCAGAATCTAATATGTCGTTTGTATATAAGGAAACCGAAATACAGACCTGTACCACTGTACCAGTGTACCTATAAAATACTTGCTCAGTTTTCCCTTCCTAAGTTGTAACTACCTAATAAAAAAGAAAAAATTTATAATCGCCTTCTTAGCCCCTTTTAATTTTTAACTTTATTTATTAGTTTATTACATAATACACGATATATAATATAAAATATAGTTATAATTTATAAACTTATAATTTCGGTGTTTCCGAATTGCATGCCAAAACCATTATTTAGGTTGATTTGCGTACACGGTTTTCTCGTGACAGAACCGAATTGCATGCGTGGTTTTCTCGGGAAAGAACCTAGTGCATGAGCAGTTTTTCCGCAATGAATCCCAGTTAGACATTTGATTTTTTTTTAACTTTATTATTTATTGAGTTATTGATAATTAATAATTTTATAGCAACTTTTATTATTATTTTATTTCAAATTAAATAAAAACACCAATACAATGCATTAAACAAAACTAATAAAATACATTAAAAAATAATACTATAATACATTAGAAATATATAAAAAATAAACTAGCAAGTTTTTGTATGCCAATTTTTCTATAAACTCCAAAGGGTTATAATTTTATCTCCATAAATATAATCTTCTTTTTCCACAGCCATCCGTTGTTTTTGTATTATAAATTATATATAGTAATCAGTCGTCTGTTCAAATTTTTATACGTGCAATTCAATATGTCTCGAAAAAAATTCGCACGCAATTCAGTCCTGTTTTTTAAAAAAACCCGCACGCAATTCGGACATGTCCTAAAAAATACAAACACGTAATTCGGTTGACAATCAACATTGCTCTTCTTTTTAGCATGAAATTCGGATGCAGCCTACAATTTTTATAGAATGTATATGTAAGTAGACGATCGTATAGGTACTCGTATAAGTATAAGTATCTAATATCTATATAGGTATTCATAATAATGGTATATTAGTATATTACTATATAATTTATAAATTTACAACTAACTTTTATAATAATTGACGTTTTGATCAATTTGTGACGCATGAAAATTTTGAATAATTCCAGCAATTCCTTTACTCCCCCGTTGATCAGTATACGACCATAGTCTGCGAGCGAATTAATAGTACCTTGGAGTATATAACCTCGTAAGTAAGCAACTTTGTTGAGCAATTGAAATAAAATGTGTTTCACACAATCTCTCTCGACTTCAACACAACTGTCCAATCGTTGTATAAGATGGTTGATAAATTTCTCATCTACATACGGCACTAACTTTTCTTCGTCGAAACCTTTTAAACTCAAAAACGCCATAAATACATGGTAAACTGGATTTAACTGTTTGAATTCCCACATCGTCTCTGTGTTGATTTCATCTTCGTATTTATACGACGAAACCGGTAAATTTCGAAATACATTTTTGGAAAACATTTCTAAAAGATAAATGTAGATGTATTCATCTCATTAATATTTAATTTCATTACCTATAAGCTTTAAATAGATATAAAAAAAAATTGAGACTAGGAATTTTTCTAATATTTTGATATGATATTAAGTAATAATGTAATATGTACATATACTTCAGTAAAATACGAGTATATATATAGAAACGAGAATTTTAGGAAATATTCAAAGTCCTATATTTTGTAGAAAAATTAACATAACGCTTCCAAAATTTTACTACATATATACAGTACCTATTTCAACACCTAATAAAATTGTCAAGTCTTTAACTTAAAAATTGCCTAAGTTTTCGTGAAAAATGCCGTTTTTTCGTCTTTTTTTTTTACCGCTCAAGGTCAATTTTGAGAAATTCGAAAAATGATCTAAATAAAGTAAAAACTACATCCACTGTAGCAATCGAAAACATTCATGCTATTTATGAAATTTGAAGCATTATTTCGGGTAGTAAAAGAGTCTTCAGAGTTCAGACATAAAATAGAAAAAAGTCACACATCATGATCATTGTAAAAATAATACATTCTTCGCTTCGCTCAGAATCTAAAAAACTTCTATACCATTTGATGTTTTACCCTAGGAAACTCTATGTTGGTATATTTAATTAATTTTAAGCAACATTATTTAATATAATAAAATAAAATGAGTATGGTAGGACCTGCTGCTAATTTATTTCATTATATTTTACACATTTAAATATAACTAAAAATTAAAATATTAATTAAATATTTTATTGGTTTTAGATACTGAGTAAAGTGAAGATTGTATTGGTTTTACAATGTGTGATTTTTTTTGTTTCTTGTTTTTTTCTGCCTGAAGACACTTTTACTACCCGAAATGACCGAAATAATGCTCCAATTTTTAGGAATAGCATTTGTTTTCGGTTGAAAATTGGATGTAGTTTGTACTTTATTTAAGTCATTTTTTGAAAATCTCACAATTGACCCTAAGCGACAGACAAAACGACGAAAAAATTGCATTTTTCACCAAAACTGAAATTTTGACGAATTCGATTTCAATATTTGACGATAACTCGGGCAATTTTGTAGTTAGAGACTTGCAAATTTTATTGGGACTTTTATTATATTAAATATTTAATAAAATAAAAAATATCAAAATTTTAATACCTACATTATCTGACTAAACTTCGTTCATAATCGTTTTTTCGAATACAAATATACAATGGATTTGGTTTATCATTGCATTCAAATTCTAATTAAAATTAAACACTATGATTGCACACCAGAGTACCTATGCTTTAACAATAATGATTAATAAGAAAGAAGAAACACAAAACATTTTGAAATTTTTTATTAAAGCATACTTACATATTGGTTAACGTGTTCCCAAATATTAGAAAAATTTGAAGTATCAATTTTTTTATAGTTAAAATTTGAGTAAAATCAATGTTTAAAGTATATGGATTCTCATTATTATATATAAATAATTTACAATGTTAATATTTTACAATAAAATTTTATTGAAGCTCAAATACATTTTTCTTAGCAGAGTTCCAATTAATTATGAATATTACACATTAACGATTTTTTTTTTTTAGTTGTTTAAAGTATAAAAAGCAAGGGGAAGGGATAGTAGTTTGGAAGGGATACGAGTGTAAGAGAATACCTACTGTTGAATTTTGATAAACATTTGAATGCAATGATAATTCATTTCAAGGATCCTGAGTGAAGTACCAAGTACTATCAAATTTGGGTATTTAGGTAACTCATTTAGTATGTAGTATTTTTATGATAAATTATTTATATTGAACGTATAGATATAGACTGATAAATGTAAAAAAAATTAATCAATATATATATATTATTTGATGAAATTTGCTGAAAATTGTTTTCTCGAATGTAATTATTTATCACATTTAAATGTTAATCAAAATTCAACACTATCCTCTTTACACCTGTATCCCTTCCCTATTTTAAATTTTATTTTTCTCATTAACTGATATTAGACAATAGCACATTAGCATATGTATTTACCGCAAATTTGTCTATATACTTCAGACTGATATGAACTATCAACAATTATATTTTCAGTCCACATAGTATATAACATATTTAAATAATTTAACTTTTGTTTCAGCTCATTTCCATCAATATTTGTATGTACAGGAAAGTATCTTGAACATACCTTAAGAATATTCAGCACAGTCATAGATGCCTCAATATCCTCCACATAATAATAAGCCATTCTTTAAATTCAAATTTAGTTATTTAAATTGCCCTTAACATTAAAATAATTCTTAAATTGAAAAAGTTTTAAATTTTTGTATTTAGTAATCTACTACTTATGATATCATTACTATGGATACCTATGTCCTATATAATTTTTTGTTATTGAAGAAATATTAATTCTTAAAAATAATTTATAAATCTTATTTAATAAATGAATGTAATGTCACAAATTTTTATTTAAAAAAATTTATCTAACAAATTTATATATTTACAATACTTCATTTAAATTATTTATTTGAGATTCTCCAATTCTTCTTTGCCTTCGCTTTATTCCATAAATTAGTTCATCAAAAACTATTAAATGACTTCTTCCAAATGTCTGTATAACTTTTTAACTAATTTGTCACATTATTAACTAGTTTCCTTGTACAGTCACACAGAGTGGCATACTTACTTTTTATAACATTTACAGTTTACACCAACCAGTTAAAAAAAGAAAATGTAATAAAATTATTATATATTATACAATTATTGTAGAAAAAATGTTAAAATTATGTAATTAATCCACAGTGAAACTACTAATGCAACCAAACTTTCTTTATAACTTGTTACTCAATATCCATAACAAAACGAACCTGTAAATTAAAATATATTAAAACTGCAGCAGAGTTATAAAATAAAGTAATAAATACATTTATTGTTTTGTTTTATACAAAAAAAATATATATATATAGTTATTTAATAGTACAAAATAAAATACATAATTAAGATAAAAATGTATTGTTACTTTAAACAAGTCTTATTATTTAATAGAACCTATTAATTGTAAAGCTATCAAAGATTTGATAAATAAAAATAAAATTATATGAATTACAGTAATTTTATAAATAAGATTAAATATTTTTATATGTAAAAATCTCAATTATTTTCAATAATTCAAAACTGAACCCATATCAAATTGTATATCTTGAAAATTAAGATATGTTATTCTGTGTACATACACTTTAATTAAATAAGGTGGGAAAATTGATATTTAAAATTAAAAAAATTATTAACTATAATAACAATGCTTCTTGAAAAAATTATCACTTTCATTCATTAAAAATTGGTTTAGCTGTTCAATACACCAATCTAATTATACAAATTTAAAATAATTAAATATTGTTAATTGATATCTAATAACTTATAAGAAATAACATAATGGTGAAAAAATATTTTTTGCTCTATCTATAATATAGTGTAATATCGCAGCTTACATTTATTATTCAAAACTTACAAAAATGTTATTTAAGTTAACAATCACATCCTAAATTAGTAACTATTAATAAGATAATTTACTAAATTACATTATACACCGCCCTAATTATTGAAATGTATGTACACAAATGATTAGACATAATTAAATGTCAGTAAATCATTGTTATTTTTCTTTATTAAAAACTATATACACTTGTGTTTTATAATTAGTCAGTTTATTCACGACTTAACTGCATCTTTTTTATTTGAATCATCAGAACTAACAGATTTATCTTCTTTTTCATCTAAAAGCATACATTCAAATAATTACTTTTACATTATGATAAATAAATAATTTCATTGTGTTCATATTATTAAACTACATAAAAAATTAAAAATTGTAATAGTAAAATGTATTTAATGTATAATATAAAAAAAATTTAAATAAAAGTACCTTTTAAAATATATTCAGGTTCATCAACTTCCATTCTATTAGAATCCAAGCGAGCTTGTTTTCTAGCTGATGTGACTGATTTGTAAGATCTAAAAATACACAGTAAAATTTGTGTGAGACATTAATGAGGTATTAACAAATTTTTATGCATTATGCGCTATTACTTATAGCTATATCATTATTATTATATAATTACATTTTAAATATAAACAATTGTTATACAGTTATTCTTATTATTTACATCCTACATAATGTGTATTAATTTAAATATTATTTTATAAAGTTTAATAATACTTATAGTTTAAATATATATTTTTAAATAATTAATATTATACTGTAAGCCTAGTCTTTATTGAAGACTGGTGCAACGTTTACCCCCCAAAAAAAAAATTATAATAATTAATTTTGTTATTTTTGGATGTAATTCACTATTATAATTAGGTTAGGTTAATAATACCATCGTAAAAGTTATAAATATTAATTAAATTAACTCTATACATTTTTTTATTTAGCTAAGTCAAAAAATATAATTCAGTTTTAATTTGTAGGTACTAAGTAATTATTAATCAATACTTAATAGTTCAATACTACAGTGAATCATATTTATTATGAAAATCAGTAATTTTTATTAATAGATATACTATTATTATTAAAAATTTTGATAAAAATTTAATAAGTAATTATTAATTAAACAAAATATATATTATTATATTTCAGATTTGCAAGTCAATAATATATTATTTAAAAATTAAAATTATAAATTATGTTCTAATAAATATATTGAATATTTAAAACATTTCCATGCATACATGTATATACTGGGGCTAGCAGTTACCTCGTTTGAAGATAGATCATACTTATTGTTTAGATACCAATATAAATACATGTTAAATGTAATCTTATATAATAAAAGTAATTATTTATATACCTATTATCTTTTCGTCCACCGCCTCCAACTCCTGGAGCCATTCCTTCATCTTCACTATCACTAAATTCATTTTCTGGAGAAATTATTTTATCTGTAATTGACTGAGGATTTCTTTCATCCGGATTAACATTATCTTCATCTTCAGATTCATGACGCACACCATCTTCAGGAATTGCTATATTATAAATAAATTTATTATTCAAAATACAAAAACACATAAATTAAAGATATTTAAAAGTATAATAATATTTTTAATGTAGTGACCATTATTTTAAAATTTTAAGTGTTGAAATTACCTTGAACTTGAACTCCTGGTGCATGAGGTAACATTCTTAAATTTTCAAATAACCGATTTTTAATTTTTTCTAAATATTCTGTAGCATTTGTATTTGTCATATTTGAAGGACTGATATGAAGTTTAAAATCTGGTCCAAAGTATTCAAAATAATCATTATAAGGTAATTCATTTGCTATTTCAGCTCCCAAGGCTACGGCTGTTTCATATGTCCAACACCGTGATACATTTCTAATAGTATATCCACCTCCGCCTACCATTAAAAATGGTAAACCATACCGTTTAACAAACTCAACACACTTACCATGACCTAAACAATTTATATATTTATTATTAATAAATAGGTAAACTATTTACCAACAATTCTTACCTTTAACAGTTAAATTAAAACATCCTAGTCTGTCTCCTGTAAGTGAGTCTGCTCCACATTGCAAAACAACTGCACTAGGTTGAAATGTTTCCATAACTTTAGTAATTATTGGTACAAATATTGATTCATAACTATCATCATCCATCCCATCTCTCAAAGGAATGTTTACTGCATAATACTTTCCTCTTCCAGCACCAATATCCTAGAACACATTTTAATAATTTTATTTTCATATACATACCATAATTAAAAATGAAGTATAAAATTCGTTAATTATAAGTTAAATCATATTATTTTTCATACTATTTTTTTATTTTATTAATATACTCATGGATCATGTAATAGTTAATCAATGGTGATTTCTACCAAATACCCTTCCTATTACAAATAAAGCATTCACTAAATCTTCCTTTAAATATTTCGTATTTCATTGTTACAGAGGATAAAATAATAATCTATCAAAATACTCTAAAAACCAAGATGATATCATACTCATTTTTTAAAAATAAATTTTAATAGAATTCTCTATTGTCAAAAGTTTTTATATTTCCATAATTACTACCACATACTGTAAAATCTGAGAATTTATTGAACACAGAACAAATATATATTGATTAAATTCACTTTACTTAAAAAATAAATAACTTAAATATTTAAAAAAGATGAGCTGATACTCCTGCCGCACAGGATACAGGTATGCGAATCATAGCGTTTAATTTTACTTAGAATTTGAATGCAATGATAAACCCTTGCATTCGAAAAAACGATTCTGAGCGAAGTTCAGTCAGATTATAATTTTTGTTTGAACTAAAAATATCAACTTAAAACAGCTATAAAAAAAAAATTGAGATTAGGGATTTTTCTAATATTTAAGTATGATGTTAAGTAATATGTAAGTATACTTCAGTAAAATTTTCAAACCCTAATACCAAAAATTGCTAATTTTATCAAACATTATATACGTAAAAACGAGAAATTTACGAAATATTCAAAGTCCTATATTTTGGAGAAAAATGTAATGGCTCCAAAATTATACCACATATATATAGTAGCTATGTGAACATCCAAAAACAATTTCAGGTCTCTATCTTAAAAATTGCCTGAGTTATCGTGAAATATAGAAATCGAATTCGTCGAAATTTCATTTTTCGCGAAAAATGCCGTTTTTTCTACCGCATAGCGTCAATTTTGAGAAATTCAAAAAATGACCTAAGTAAAGTACCAAGTACATCCACTTTGCTACCGGAAACATACCCTGTTCGTGAAAATCGGAGCATTATTTCGGATAGTATTTTTGTACACAGACATAAAAAAAAAAAAAAAAAAAAAAAATCACACATCATTGTAAAACGAAATCTAAAAATCTAAAAATCTAAAAATTAAATACTATTTAAATTATGATAAACAGAGTATGGTTCATATTTAATTACTCTAGAAATTGTTATTATTTTACAATAAATTTAACTTACTCTGAGATCACCAGTACCGGGAAAATATTCACCATACTTATGGAATGAAACTGTCATAACTCTATCAGTAGTATAAAATGCTTCTTCGACACCATCACCATGATGAACATCAATATCAATATATAATACTCGTTGATGGTATTTGAGTAATTCAAGTATACCAAGTACAATATCGTTAACATAACAAAATCCACTAGCTTCAGATTTTTTTGCATGATGGAGGCCACCACCCCAATTTATGCAAATGTCTGCAGATTGTTTATTTAATTTTACAGCTGCTGCTACAGAACCACCTGCAGATAGCTGGCAAAATTCATACAAACCATCAAAAACTGGACAGTCCTCACCCACATTAACTAAATAAAAATAACTCCGCCATTAAATGGTTAAATTAACCAACAATTTATAATAAAAACAAGAAATTTACATCTTTGCATTTGTTTATTATAGTCATTCATATTATCAGGTCGAATACTTCGTAGAAATCGTATATATTCATCACTATGAAATTTGGTCATTTCTTCTGCAGTTGCTTTATGTGGTCTCTAAATTAATTACATATAATATATTTGTATAGTTAAATAATCTATAGTCTATTCAAAATAAGAAACTCCTGCGACCAATTTTCGTAGCCGATGGTCAGGCCACGCCCATTGTTCTCCAGCTGTTTACCTCCTCTACTGACTTAAATTAAAAGGTAACATAATTAATAAAAATAGGAGACATAAAATAAACTGGTTATATAGCACAAAAAATACATATGAAAAATATGCAAGGCACCGCTTCTCACTACATGACACGTAAAAGTGTATACAATGCTTTTTAAATTATGTGTCTAGTTCGATTAACTATAATTGAATAACGACGACCAAAGTTCATTAGTGATGTCACGCATATGCGCAGTAGTTGGCCGCCGCAGTCGTTTCTTATTTTGAATAGACTATAAATATTGTAAATATAAATTATTTAATTGGACTTACATATATTTCCATTTTACGGTATAAACCATAATTTAAAAGTAAATTATGAGTCATTCGAATCCGATGAGGTTTCATAGGATGTCCTTGTCCATAATAATAGTTTCCAATATCACCTGTACAAAAGTACAATAATAAATTAGATTAGATATATTGTGAAAATAATTAATTTTTAAACGATTTATATATGTCACACTGTATATTCGTAATTTCATAAATAATCATTAATAATGTAAATTACATAGATACATTCTAAATAATATTGGTATACTTGTATAGTCATATAAGTGTATGAGTGTATATTATGTTACAATACAATAAATTGAAATATTATTATTGATTAGGTACTTACTATATAAAATAACATTTCTATCATAACAATATGATGTCAAAATTTATTTTAATAAATTTCAATGACTCTGTAAGCCACTTTTAATAAAATCTTACATTTTCCCTTGTTTATGTTTAGATCATCAAAGATTGTTAAATCAATTTTGGAGAGTTAATAATAGAAAATTAAAAATTAAAAAATAAAAATTATCACTCATGTTTATTCAGGAAATTATTTAAAAACTAATATCATTGCTTTAAAATAGATTACTTAGAAAAAATATTACAGTAAAATAATATATTATTTTTTTAAATTCACCTTTAGTCAATATTATAATATTTTTTAGCAAGGTATATTATATTCATTTAATATACTTTATTTCTCAAAACAAAACATAAATTAATTTGTTTGACAGATGTGTTTTATAAAAGGTTAAATGCATTTAAGATAATTACAGATTATGATTCCATACATATAACTGAATTATAATTAGGCAAGTAATTGATTATTGTTAATTTATTACATAGAGAAAATGATTACAATAAATAATTGAAAAAAACTATTTTACAGTGTAATAGGTACTATAATCTATTTCGATTAATATTTAGGTACTATAATCTATTTCTATTAACGATTCTGAGCGAATTTCAGTCAGATAATTTAGGTATTGATTAATATATTGCAGTTTTTTCGTCATTTTTTCTAATGCATGGGGTCAATTTTGAAAAATAACGTAAATAAAGTACTAACAACATCTACTTTCCATCCGGAAACATATGCTATTCGTGAAAATCGGAGCATTATTTCGGGTAGTAAAAGTGTCTACAGAATAATAAAAAAAAAAAATCACACATTGTAAAACCCATACATTCTTCGCTTCGGTCAGAATCTAAAATGTTGTAGACCATGTTAATCATCCTCACCCTCGCACTCGTCTTCATCTGTGTCACTATCAGAAATATTAGTTTCAACAAATAATTGTGTTACTTCAGGGGCGAATGATCTTTCTTCTTTTTTTCTTTCTACTTCTACTTTTTTACTTTTTTAAAACAACTGTTTTAGCTGCCATAAATAGTATTTAAAAATATATTGTAAATTTGTAATTGTAAATAAAACATTAACGTATAATAGATTAGTTTTAAAGTCATAAGACTCATAATACTAAGTAAGGGGCAGGTACGGGAAGACAAATTCTGCACTATATTAAAGTAGACATGCATGGCAATAGATAATGTGTAAATGGATGGGGAACACAGGGGATAAGTTTATCTAAATCGTTTATTTTCCAAATCTTAATGATTACTATGGCCGATATTGTTATTAAACGCATGACATATCACGAAATATATAACTGTTGTTCATTTAATTAAATTTACATTTTACATAAACCTACAAGTACACCTTCACAGTAAGAGACATCGCAGAATACAGACTTTATATCGGCCGATAGTTGGGTCGGGTTCTTAATCAGTACAAAGTTGTATGGAAGAGCGCACATTATAACGATTTAAAATCGGCCGATTAATAAGTTTGATGGGCTGCACGATTGCCTTCAAACTAAACAGTCGGCGAACTATCGGCCGACTGCTTAATCAGTATGGCGATCATTCCACGCGCGCACTCTGCCGATTTTTAGTCTGCCGACTCGGCCGATTCACCAGAGCTAGTACGTTGTCGCGCGATGTCGATGCTTGTGGAAACGTCTATCGAAAATTTAATAGAAGAAATTGAAAAGAGACTATAGCACTATATAAAAATCTGGGAAATTTAATAATTTGGAATGCAACGTATGAAATTTTCCCTGCAATAATCTATTACTACAGATTGGATGCACCCAATATTCTCTATTTCTCTTCTTCATTCTCTTCATAATCCTTCTTCGTTGTATTAATGCAATAATAACATTTCTTGACAACATTTTTAAACGAAAGGTATACAAAAAAGCGACTGCCATCGTCAGCAGAATTCAGTGCAACTAGAAAAATCTATCCAGAGCAGTCGGCTGACTATTGGCTAGTTTGCGTACTCACCACCAACCAAACTGTTTAGTTGGCCCAGTGTGCGCGATAGTAGCCCAAGCCATAGGCGAAACTAGACATTTTTATTAGGTCAGGCCAAACAAAATATATAAAAAAAAAAATTAAAAAATTAAAGTAGTTTATAAGGGACGCATAATCGATATTACAGGTAAATCACCACGTAACAAACATTACCCAAATACCGATTGTCGACTAATTTATTATTACGAAAAATTAACTATTGCTTGTTTCTATAATATATTAATATTATATATAATATAAATATATGTTACGTCTAAATCGTTTAAATCTAATAATATCTAAAACCGATTATACCTCATAACCAATTTCTTTTTCTTTGTGTAGACTGTAGAGTGTGTACAATTTAATTTAAGAATTATATCAAGCGATTCAAGCCCACATATTCGTACACTTCTAATAAGTATGCGCATGAGTGGCATAATAATCTTGCATTCGTATAGTACGTAAACATTTGTTTTTAAACGAAAAATTTCACGAATTTTAGATGTGAAAAATAAATTTTTCAATTTAAAAAAAATATAATATTAGGAATTTTAAAAAAATCACTTAAATATATGCCCAAATAATTATTAAAATATATAATATACATTATAAAAATTTTCAGTCAGTATTAGGTCAGGCCATGGCATGACTGGCCTGTCCTGTAGTTTCGCCTACGAGCCCAACCCGGCTAAACTAATGGCCGATATAAAGTCTGTAGTCTGCGATGTCTCTAATAGATATTTAATTATTTATTTAAATATCTAATATTAGAATTTGGTTATTAATGATTTACAATCAGATTTAATTTATCGAAAATTATTAAATTTTTGTTTTATTTCAGCTAAAAATAATTTTTTCAATAAATTTTTATTATTAAATATAATACACATTTTAACAACTAATAAACTAAAATCTTTAAACACTTTCGTGTATTTTTTTTTCTTTCTAAGCCAGCTTTTTAAAATTTTAAACCACTGTGCATAGGTGCAATTAGGTTAAAATTGTGTAGGTGTCATAGTAGTAAAGTTCCAAATAATTATATTTATAATTTATTAACAAATACACCTATTAAAATATTAAACTTTTTTGGGGGAGCAAGTCCCCCAACACCACCAATAAGCACCAATGTATGGGACGAATTGTTAAAATATTTTACGGCCCCCACTAAAAACATTTGGCCTCCAACTGGCCCTACCTAAAATAATATCCTGGCGCTGCCACTGTTAACAGACTAACACAACAACATCAAATCAACCGTCGCCGATCACTATGTTAAGAAATTGCCTAAATTTTACTCCTTAATAGATAGCCGGCAACGGGAAATATGTAAATATACTTCAGTAAAATTTTCAGATTTTGCCAATTTTATCAAACATTATAATACAAAAAAACGAGAATTTAACGAAATATTTAAAATCTTATATTTGGTAGAAAAATTAACATAACGATTCCAAAATTTTATTACATATTATATATAGTATCTATGTGAACACCCAATAAAATTTTCAAGTCTCTACTTCAAAATTGCCAGAGTTATCATGAAATATTGACATTGAATTCATCGAAATTTAAGTTTTCGTGAAAAATGCCGTTTTTTCGTCATTTTTTGGTCGTTATTTCTACCGCTTAGGGTCAATTTTGAGTAATTCGAAAAATGACCTAAATAAAGTACAAACTACATCCACTTTCCTACTGGAAACATATGCTATTAGAAAAAAAAATAAAAAAGAGACACACATCATTGTAAAATCAATACATTCTTCGCTTCGCTCAGAATCTAAAATAATAATAAAGAAAAAATTTATTTATTGGAACTGTTACTAAATAGTTAATAGTTTAAATCAATTGAATATTATCTATATTATTCAATGTATCAACCTATTTAATAATAGGTTCTTCTACTAACTACACCACTATAATTTTAGTGCAAGTGATTAGTTTTATATTATCATAAATTATGTATCTATAATTTCATTATTTAAGCACTTTAAAATATGAAAATAAATAAAATATCTTACTACTTCCCTTTTATTTCACGTAAGTAGTCATTCCATAGAACTACAAATATTTATGAATTATGACTCTTATCCGTATTCTCCACATCTGTCATTTTTAATGATCTCTATATCTATTCCACTTTTTACTACTAGGTACCTACATATCCTTTAATAACTTTCTTTATAAACTGTTATTTTATTTTATAAATATACCCCCAAATATGCCTAATAGAACAATAAATTATTACATTAAAATTTAAAGAAGTATCTACATACAATTTTTATAATTAAGACAATTATTATTTTTATATAAATAAATTAAGTTATATACGAGGTCTGTTCAAAAAGTACCAAGACAAATATTATTACGGCTAATCTAAGCACAATAACGTTTTAAATTATAGATAGATATATTCTCCATGAATTAGTTAATATTTTAAACAAAACTCCAAGTTGCTATCTTATTTCACTTTAAATTAACACATGGTTAAATCATATCAGTTTGTTTTGTTGGGTGTTTTCGACATGTCCGAAGTTAACAAACTTGTGTGCATTAAGTTTTGTTTGAAACTCGATAAAAATTTGACGGAAACATATGAAATGATTAAAACAGCTTTCGGGGATGATTCATAAAGTTGTTTAAAAACCTTTGAATAGTTTAAACGTTTCAAAAAAAGTCGGAAGTCAACAGAAGATGATCCACGTTCTGGAAGACCATCGACATCCAGAAATGATGATGTGTCGAAAATTTGAGAAATGACTGCAAATTAACTGTTCTTGAGTGAGCTGATGAAGCGGAAATCTCAATTGGGTCATATCATGAAATTTTTAACAGAAAATTTACAAATGAGAGGGGTTACTACCAAACTTGATGCACACACGTTGTTTGTTAACTTCGGATATGTCGAAATGCCCATCAAAACAAACTGACATGATTTAACCATGTTTTAATTTAAAGTGAAATAAGATAGCAACTTGGAGTTTTGTTTAAAATATCCACTAATACATGGAGAATATATCTATCTATAATTTAAAACGTTATTGTGCCTAGATTAGCCGTAATAATATTTGTCTTAGTACTTTTTGAACAGACCTCGTATGTATACGGTATGTATGCAATGTTTATATATAAAGTTAAACTTCAATTACATCTATTTACTCAAAGTAATAACCTTGATAAAAACTAATATACACAAAGCAGCTATAAATAAAATCATAACATTAAATTTATTACAGACAATAAAAAAAAACACTATATCTACCAAAAGCATGTTTAATTAAACTATTAAGAAATAATAATTTATATACTCTGTATGCATAAAATACTAATAAGATTAGTTATTATTTAATTACATTTAATTAAAATAATTTGATGTTCATATACAATGATATCTAATTGAAACTTTAATGGAAATTATATTTCTTTGTCATTCATAAAGAAAATAAAAATATCATGTCGTTGAATCATCCTCATCTAACTGAATACTGAAACAATATCATTATGATTATTGATACAGTAGCATCGTAGATACGAAAAATATTGAAAACTTTGATAGGCAAGGAAAATTATCGTGCTGAAGAGTCCGATGTGGTTACAACTGTGTACAATTTATCATCAAGCTAAGTATGAATAATTGTGAAGTTTTGGGCTACGGTCGATTCATTCGATTGCATTTCGAAAGTTGAATAACTATCGCGTAGAAACCGAAGAAAATAATAACAAGCGAAACGAGAATATACAATGCATAATATAATATTAAACTGTCATTGTATACTCACTGTCGTAATAGTAACAAACTCGTTTTTTGAACGGAGTAATGGACATTGTGGTGGCAGTCTTGCTATATTTTCCTTACGCTGACGTTACCGGCACGGTAACCGACTGACAGCTTCCAGAAAGCGCGGGTCGGCTAATTATAATTGGCGACACGTCCGCTTTGGATCTTTCAACAAGACATTGGTGTGTTTAACGGAGATGAAAATATTGTTGATGGTGAACGACGAAGAGGAAGCACAGCAAACAGGCGAAGTTAAAAAAGTAATAATTAAAAACTAAAATTAAGAACCAAATTGCCGGCAGTACGTAAGTCGACGATGTTAATAAAAAAAAATTACCGTCTTCGTCGACAGGCCGAAAAAAGCAATATTATAATTTAAATATTTAATGTTCACCATTTAGAACGTACCAAGGTACGCGAGTCGGAACTCTTAAGCGTAAAAACGCACCGAAAATTTTGAGCAGCTAATGTGTTAGGAACCAATCGTGAATAACCAGTAAACAAACAAACGCCATTGAGATAAACAGTGCCACCGAATAGACGGTGATCGAACGAATCGCGGCTGCAGCTGCTGCAGCTCTGTCGATGACAGTTCGGACCGAAAAGTTGGTCAACATGGCGGTCAACATCTGCTTGTTATCAACAACTAGATTACAGACCAAGATCAACGATCGCAATTCGCAACTGTTCCAATTTTCTTCGTGATACTGATAACCCTAAAACTGGAAAAGTGGAAAGTAAAATTCAATTACTTAGTCGGTCAGTCGTGAATCGGATATTTGTATAGTTCGGAATCAGAACTTTTACAAATTTCATGATCTACTTTTGGGTCTGGTAACGATTTCAAAATGTGGTACGAAGCCTTACCTCCCGCAGTCATCGTATTCATACTTATAAACATACCAGACAGGGTCAATACGTTATCGAACAAATTAATTTTCGGCAACGTAAGTATAGTACCAAATTTTGTATATATTTGATTTTCTCGTTGATATTTCCAACAGAATTGTATTACTACGTTAATTTAGTATTTGTTTTCTATGTCATCAATATGTACCAATGTAGAAAAAGTATTCAATGTTATTGAGTATCCATTATGTTTAAATGTTGAATTAAATGACACAAATTTCTGAAATATTAGTTAGAAACTTCTTAAATTTTAACCAAGCCAGTACACTGTATTGTAGTCAAATTTATAATTTATAAAATTGAGTACCTATAGTTGTAAATATACAATTAACTATCACATATTTTTAAATTATCCAATAACTAAATTTTCAAATCTTAAAATCACAGTTTATTCAATATTATATGTTAATACTAGATATTCTATCGTTTTAAAATTGATTGAAATGACTTTATTAATTAAATATAAATAATTGTTAAATTACAGACTTATAAACGTGACATTGGTACACCTTGGATACAAAGGTATTATGCTAGAGATTGGGAATTAACCGGAGATCCATACAAATCACAAGTAAGATTATACCTACATGCAAAGGTGGATACAAGGTTAGGTTAGAGAGAGGTGCCTTCCCAGTCACAGAAAAAAGTTTTAAATATTCCATTTATGATTAATTAAAAAAAAAAAAAAAAAAAAAAAAAAAAATGTTTTTCTTGCAAATTATAGAGAAGTTGTTGTACCATAAACATTTAATTATTTTCCCATTTAAAAATGTCTATTTTTATTTTATTCAAATAGCTATTAGCCGTTGCTGATCTACAACCTGTTATATAATATTTCCTTTTGAACCCAAATGACAATACACATACAAAGATATATTATGATATAGGGCGGCCATTCCATATTTTTATAATAACTAGTAAACTTAAAAATATGGTACAATCTCTATCAATAGATATAATATAAGGAAGGGACACTGCCCTACTGGTGTGGGATAAATACAGTTGTAAAGAGGATAGTGATGAATTTTAATTAAAATTTAAAATTTAAACGCAATGATAATTCATTATATTCGGAAATACGATTTTGAGCGAAGTTCAACAGATAATATATGTATTGATTAAAATTGTTACATTTATCAGTCTCTACGTTTAATATATATACACACAAAACCGCTAAATAAGTCATATTATACATTTATACCAAATCTGACTGTACTTCCCTCAGAATCGTTTTTTTCAATATAATGATTTATCATTGCATTTAAATTTGTATTCAAAATTCAACACTATCCTCTTTACACTGTATTCCTTCCCTTGCTTTATATACATTAAATAACTATTTTAAAATTAATTTTTGGTTCTGGTATAATTAATTTTCTTTAATTTAGATCATATATATAATTAAATTTATTGTTAAATATTTCAACTTATTGATCAAGTAATATAATATGGTACATAGGTAATGTTAAGGTTAGGTTAGGTTAGGTTAGCCTAGGGTGGTCATTCGTCCCGGATTTGCCGGGACGTTACCGGTTTTGGAACCCATGTCCCGGCGTCCCGACAAAGTTTCTCGGGACATCATTTTGTACCGGTTTTAAAATTTTGAATAGTAATGTCCGGAATTTAAAATTGTTTCCATAATATTCGTAAAACTTATTCGGTTACCTATCGTTTTTATTTTGAACAAAATTTAATCGCAAATATAAATATAAGTTGTATCTTATAACAATATTCGATAATGATTATCTCTTTTTAAATTCTTTATCAATTGCCTACATTTCAACTCGAAATCCCCTTGTTATAATTTATTGTATATTTGTATAGCGAAAATTACGATTACAATAAGTTATAAATTTATAATATTAAACATTATATTATAGTATACACTATAAGCTATAACCACAGATAACTATACAAATATACTTTATAATTTATAAATTAGTACACGTTTATTTGCCATCGTGTAAAAAATAAAAATCCTACTTTACTGAAGAAAGTCCACAGCACTGAGAAATACAAGTTGTCCAAGGAAATTTGAAAAATTACCCTTTATATTTAATATTTCTTGGCTTAATATGTATATTTTAAATATATTATATTTGAATATTAATATCCAATTAGCGTTTAATGTCTATTACTGTACAATGCAGGCTATATCCCATACTATGGTTTACATACTAAATAGACAAAAGAAAAACATTTTTATGAAAACAATTCAATTATGATGTCCCGGATTTCTTAAAATTTAATGTGGCCACTCTATATCACCTAATAAATGCTATAGAATATTCTAAAATTAATGCTATTAGGTAAATATTGCATTCTAAAACAATAATTGGTATGATTAGTGATGGGCAAAAGTAACTAATTACTATCGACTTAGTCGGTAGTACCATATGACTAATTTGGTTACTTGAACATTTTTATTATTTGATTTATTTTATTATTCGACTTCTTATTATAATTCGACTAATTATTATTATTCGACTTATTTTATTATTTGACTAATTATTATTATTCAATTTATTTTTATTATATATTATTTTTATTATCATTATTCAATTTGACTTTTTTTATTGAACAATATAACAAAAATAATAATAACATAACAAAAAACATTACTAGGAAAAATAAATACAAATTTACAACTGTTTTAAATTTTTGTTTAAAAAAATATTAACATATCTAAATTTTTTGGATTAGTTCTATTTCTTTTTGCTGACATGATTTCACCTGCTTTTGAAAAAATTCTCTCTGAAGGTACTGAGGTAGCAGGGATTAGGTTAGGTTAGGTTAGAATAATTCGCCCAACAGTATTTTGTGTTCCAAAAATCGATTGGCCTTGATTTCCTATTGGAGTGTGGCCGTGCGTGTCATTATCAGTATTTTTATTTTGACTAGTTTTAAATAGAATTACGACTACAATTTAAATTTCTTAGAATTACCGATTTACCAGTTATTTAGTCGACTAATAATTTCATTTATTCATATTAGTTGGTTGGAAAAAAATAGTCGACTCATTTCTATGATTTGTATATAGCTGGTCGTGCAAATTATTAGTCGAATAATAGTCGGTAGTACGTGATGAAAACCGACTAATAGTCGGTAGTATCAGATAGTCGTTTCTGCCCATCAATAGGTATGATTAATTTCTATGTACAATCAATTTTCATGTTGACTTATAATACAATTCCTATTAATTTTATAATTTACAATATTTATATATATTGAAGGAGGCTCCAGGACCTCTGTATCCACCATTGCCTACATTGAATATAGTTTTATATTATTAGCTTTAATTTTTGACTGACAATATATTTTTATAAAGTTAATTTAATTATGGTTCAATTTTTAGGGCCTTGAATCTTTACCAGACCAACCTTCCATTACTGGAATAGATTGGAAGAAATATGGAAAAGGACCCGACCATAAATTTTATGGCACCACATTGTAAATTTAATGTGTATGAAAATACAATTTTAGTTATTTCAAATTTATTAGTCACAATATTTTGTGCCTATATTAGTGTTATGAATTTCTACAAAAAAAATGTAATACCTTCTTAATTAGAATTTAATAAATACATTAATATTTTGTATTATAACTGAGTAGTCTTGAAAAAAGTTCATTGATAATATATAAAATGTCTTTATTAAGATTTTTCATAGTATTATAAAACTAAATTTGTAGTATTTTTAAATACTATATTAAATAGGTATTTAATAAAAAAAAAAAGTTACCTGATATCTATATTACCTTTTAAATAATTGTACGCATTATATAGGTAATTACTTATATGAGTAATCAAAAATTACAAATAGTTATTTCAATTTTATAATTTTATTAGCATCATTTTTTTTCCAATTCATTTAACTAACAAAAGTTACTGAAAATATTTTTAATTATAACTTTAATGTTCTAGATATAATTGTGAAACTGTATAATATTACATATAAAGACACATAAAAATAAATAATTAAATTTATGCTCTAAATCTATATTTGTCTTTACATAATACAAGCAAATTATTCAGTATAATACAAATCTATAGAAATTATTTTAAAAAATTTCACAATGTAGAATATAAGTATTTTATACAATTAAATTTTATCACATACCGATCTTAGCTATATTTAATGACACATACATATATTTTTAATAGCTTATTAAATAAAACATAATTATATACTTATCCATTTGAAAATAAATTAAATAAAAATTTGGTATACTATATTATCATCTACCATATAAATGTAAAATTTATTATGTAGGCAATTGAATACTTCAAATTAGATGTGATTGATGAAATTGTTCTTCATTCAATATAACATGAACCACTATCAATAATCATATTAATTCATAAAATCAAGAAATGTCTTCATATTCATCAGATCGGACTGATGGGGATGGTGATGGAGATGTCCTTGAACTTTCTGATCTTCTAAATATTGATGGAGACATGGATCTCTTTTTTAAGCTAAAATATTTTCAATATTAAATATAATCATTGTATTCATTAAAATATTATTTAATATTTATTAATATTTTATACAAACTTAGGTAATGTTGAAGGTTTAAACGCATCAGTAAGTTTCCCCTTTGACTGATTATTAGATTTATCAGCATTATGAATGTTGGAACTGCTTTTATACGTCTAAGATGAAAATAAAACAACTAAAAATACTATTATAAATTAAAACTACTTTTTTTATAATATAGTCATACCAAATCATTATCGTTATCAAAACTTTTTGAACTTTTAGTTAACTTCTTTAGTTTTCCAAAAAGTCCTTTTTTTTTAGATTTTTCTCCGCTTACAATATCACTTTTGGAAGAACTATTTGATTGTTGGCTAAAAATTAATTAAGTACATAACTAACATAATGAAAATTTTTTACTGTATATTGCAATTATTTCAAAAATTAATAAGTTATGATTAACTTTATATTATTATTGATATTGATTAATATTTTCTTACAATTCATATTAGTAGATTACATCTTAACCTACATCTCATCTTATTATCTAGATTATATTATTATATCCTATTAATATACCTGTCAAAACTATTCTGTTGTTTAATTAATCTGTTTCTTGGTTGGTTGTTATCATCTCTTTTCCATATATCCTAAATATTTGAATATTTTAAATAAATAAATTATTAAGAATTAAATTAATAGTTACTTGATCATTGTTTCCAAAATTTTGTTCCAATGAAAGACTTTTTCTATATAAACTACCTCTTATTGGAGGTTTATCATGAAAATCATTTTCAGTTGAAGACGACCTATAATAAATATATATTTTTTTTTTAATTTTTGGGATTTCATAAATTAAATTATTAAAATTTACCTAACTCCAAAAAATGCACGTTTGGATTTAACATCTTGTTGGTTTGTACTAATAATTAATTCTTTAGTTACTTCATTAACTTTATTTAATATTTGTTTGATTTGTTCATTATTATTTATCACACTTTGATTATAATTTATATCAGGTGATACTTCTCTGGATACTGATGATTTTCTTCTAACAGGAGGTGTTGGTGCATTTATTGTATTTAAAGATTTATTGGTTTGTTCCATATTCTCATTATATATCATAGTTAAACTTTTAATTAAATGTGACAAATTATTAATTTTAACCTCAATTTGAGGATCGGTTCGCAACCTAACATTGCATAATCTTAGTGACTCACATTCTTGTTCAATTTTATCTTTTTCTTTCCTTAACTTTTCATTTATTGTTCTTAACTTAGCGTGAGCATCTCGCAAATCCATAAGATCACATTGCATCTGGTAAATAAAATTAAAAAATGTACACTTTTTACATTATTGATGTACATACAACATACAAATGGATAAATATTAAAAAGTTAACCGTATACCTACTAATAAATTATTAAACTATAGATCATAGGTTCCCAACCTATGGTCCGCGGACCACTGGTGGTCCGCGAGTTACACTTAAAAAATGTAAAAATATTTTAATAATTTAATTTTCCTTTGAGGCATAACAATAATTATTGACAATCGTGTATAGTACGTCGTTTATTTATAAATTCATATTACACAGGGCTGTTCCAGGAGGGGCCAAGAGGCCACGGCCCCCTCCCAGGACCGTATTTAAAAAAATTGTATACTGTTAAAAACAAAATTACATTATTACGTATAAAATAAATACGGTAGTAAAAATTTGTGTTTTTTTGTTAAGTTATCCCAAAATTTTGACTTGGCACCCCCCCCCCCCAACCAAGTCTCTGGAACCGCCCCTGATATTACATAGTTCTAAAATATGTGAAAAAATATTATTCTTATTTATAAGAAAAATAAGGTATAAAATTTAGGTGGTCCGTGACATATCGGAAGTTCTCTTAGTGGTCCATAGTACCAAAAAGGTTGGGAACCACTGCTATAGATAATAATAGTACCTACGAGCTACACCTAATTACCTACTTATGACTAAATAATCGTATAGGTAATTTATACTTTATAGTATATTAGTATCACATAATATAATATATCAAACCAAAAAATTTAACTTATTATAGTTATACAGTACACCACTATACCAGTAGGTAATAAGTAGTAATAAGTAGATACTAGGTACTTAGAAATAAATTAATAATAATGAGTTAACATAATATTATTTATTATTAGTTTATTATAATATCCATTTTAAAATATTTTTAGATTATATAATTTGATGTAATAAGCTGTCAAATATAAATGTTGGTAAAAATAAATACCAATCATGAAAACCAAATATTAATTTACTTTTTTTATTACAAAGATAACTTTTTGTAGAAAATTTTAAAGTTCCCATAAAATTTTTAATTTGTGAGCGAAGCAAAGAATGTACCTATATATTTTACAATAATCTGACTTTTTTTTTATGTCTGAAAGTGAGATTCACAACAGTAAAAGTGATCAAATTTTATTTTATTATTGTTTTTGATAATGAATTGCATCTAGTTGATTGTAGTTTAGTTTATTGTCTAGTTATAGTTATTAAGATTATTTTTACAGTTTCTCTGCTTATAATAAAAGAAATACTATCAAAAAAAGGAGAAAATTCGATAATATTCAACGAAAACTATAATTTTGAGGAATTTGATTTCATATATTTTATAATAGATAGGTACTCCGAAAATATTGAAGATTAAACTGAGAGACTTGTAAATTATTAAATAAATAAGATTATTTATCATTGAATTCTAGTCTCAACTATAATACAACACTATTTTAATACCTAGTTAATATATACTAGTACTAGTAGTATTTTAGTTGTTTATTTAATATTGTTTTAAATTTAATTTCAGTTGAAATGATTAATTATTAAAGAATAAGAATTAAAATACACTTTAAAAAGTAGATTTAAAATTTAAAATTTTTTTATATCTAACCTCATTTGTTTTTTTCCTATTTTCATGTTGGTCCACTTCCATATTTTTTGTAAGTTGGTCAATACGCCTTTTGGATTCTAACCGGTCTTTATCTCGTTCTCGTTCAACCTTACAAATTGTATTTATTAATTTATTATTAAATTATATGAATCGAAATAGGTAATAATTATATATATAATATGTAAAATCATTTTCTTTTACTTCATATAATGTCTGTCTTAAATCTCTTGCTAATGTAGATGTCTCTTGTAAAAGTCGTTGTTGCTCTTCACGTTCTTTTTGCCAGGCTAGTTCCATTCTGGCTTTCAAGCCTGTTAATTTAGATCTTCCAGAATTTAACAAACGTTCTTCCTCTAACTAAATTTTTTAAATAAATAATTAAATATAATTAGGTAGGTATTTTATATTTTGAGCGAAGCGAGAAATTTATTTGTCTTACAATATTGTGTCTTTTTTTTTCTTTTTTTTTATATAGGTATATATCTGAAGACACTTTACTAATAATGCTCTCACGAGTAGTATATGTTTCCGTTTGGAAAATAGATGTAGTTGTTACTTTATTTAGGTCATTTTTAGAATTTCTCAAATTAACCCTATGCAATAGAAAAAAGATGAGCTGATACTCCTGCCGCACAGGATACAGGTGTGCAGATCATAGCGTTTAATTTTACTTAGAATTTGAATGCAATGATAAACCATTGCATTCGAAAAAACGATTCTGAGCGAAGTTCAGTCAGATTATAATTTTCGTTTGAACTAAAAATATCAATTTAAAACAGCTATAAAAAAAAATTGAGATTAGGGATTTATCTAATATTTTATTATGATGTTAAGTAATATGTAAGTATACTTCAGTAAAATTTTCAGACCCTAATACCAAAAATTACCAATTTTATCAAACATTATATACGTAAAAACGATAAATTTACGAAATATTCGAAGTCCTATATTTAGTAAAAAAATTTAAAAAACGGTTCCCAAATTTTACCACATATATAATAATAGCTATGTGAACACCCAAAAAAATTTTCAAGTCTCTAACTTAAAAATTGCCCGAGTTATCGTGAAATATAGAAATTGAATTCGTCAAAATTTCATTTTTCGTGAAAAATGCCGTTTTTTCGTCATTTTTTCGAAGTTTTTTCTACCGCTTAGTCAATTTTGAGAAATTCGAAAAATGACCTAAATAAAGTACCATCTACATCCACTTTTACATCTGAAACTCTCTATTCGTGAAAATCGAAGCATTATTTCGGGTAGTAAAAGTGTTTTCAGAATATTTATTTATATGTATGGATTCTAAAATTTTCGTTTTCCTAAAAATATCAACTTAAAACGGCTATAAAAAAAAATTTTGACAATGGATTTTTCTAATATTTTAGTATGATGTTAAGTAATATGTAAGTATACTTCAGTAAAATTTTCAGACTAAAATACCCAAAATTGACAATTTTATCACACATTATATACGTAAAAACGTGAATTTTACGAAATATTCAAAGTCCTATATTTTGGAGAAAAATTAATGTAACGGTTCCAAAATTGTACCACATATATATAGTAGCTATGTAAACATCCAAAAAAAATTTCAGGTCTCTATCTTAAAAATTGCCTGAGTTATCGTGAAATATAGAAATCGAATTCGTCGAGATTTCATTTTTCGCGAAAAATGCAGTTTTTTCGTCATTTTTTCGCCGTTTTTTCTACCGCATAGCGTCAATTTTGAGAAATTCAAAAAATGACCTAAGTAAAGTACCAACTACGTCCACTTTGCTACCGGAAACATACCCTATTCGTGAAAATCGGAGCATTATTTCGGGTAGTATTTTTGTACACAGACATAAAAAAAAAAAAAAAAAAACAAAAAATAATCACACATCATTGTAAAACCAATACATTCTTCGCTTCGCTCAGAATCTAAAATAACAAAAAAACGGCATTTTTCACGTGTAATTTTTTGGGTATTCAGATAGGTATTGTATATATTATATATATGTGGTAAAATTTTGCAATCGTTACGTTATTGGACTGGAATATTTCGTAAAATTATCGTTTTTATAATGTATATAATGTTTGATAAAATTGGCAATTTTGGGCATTAAAGTCTAAAAATTTTACTGAAGTAGGTATATTTACATATTACCTACTTAACAATCTTAACATCATATCAAAATATTATAAAAATCCCTAGTCTCAATTTTTTTTTTATATCTCTTTTTAGTTTAAACAAAAATCTAAGAATCCATACGAATATTTTTCTTATTATTTCTTAATACTTTTACAATAATAATAATAGAATATAGAAAAGCTAAACATTTGGAAAATGTTAAAGCATACTGATATAAATCTTAACGTATTTCCAAAATATTAGAAACATCTCAAAGCTCAATTTTTTTTATATGTGTTAAAAGTTGAAATTTCAGTGAATTTAACATTTAAAGTATTTATATGGATTCATCTTATTATATTTCAATATTTTACAATAATGTTAAATAAAATTGACAAAATTTTATTGAAGCTTAAATAAATTTTACTTCACTTAAAATTTTATTGAAGCTTAAATAAATTTTACTTCACTTAGTTCCATTCATTGTGAATATTACATTTACTAGGTACTTTCTTTTTTGTAGCTGTTTAAAGTACAAAAAGCAAGGGAAGGGATTGGTACAGTTGTGGAAGTGATACGGGTGTAAAGAGAATAGTGTTGAATTTTGATAAAAAAATTTAATGCAATGATAAATCAATACATTCGAAAAACGATTATGAGCTAAGTATTGTCAGATTTGGATATTTAGGCAGCTCTCCCACTGGCGCGACGCGATTGACGCGACGCGACTGACGAAACTGGCGATTATTATCGCGTCTGTTTTTCCAATGTTTATAAATAGGACTTCTCCCATTTACGCAACGCGACTATGATCGCGGCGATAATAATCGCATGCAACTCGACATGTTCAGTTTCATTGCAACGATCGTCTGCGATTTTGTTAAATATGGCCAAAAAAGACGATCCCGTTTACAACATTAAATTTGTGGAAGAAATTGAAAAACACCCTTGTCTGTACAATTATAAGTTATCCGACTATTCAAAACGTGATGTAACAGATTTGGCATGGGAAAGTGTGGCAAAATCGTTCTGGATATAATAATAGTTTTCTCGAAGCAACATAGGCATTTCTGTTGATATTATTTGCTAAGTAGGGATGAATCCAAAATTTACGTTTTTTTTTTTTACTTTTTAAATAAGACCACATCACTATCACACTATCATCTGAACTATCCGATTCCATTTTCAAAAAGTACACGGATGATGCTGGTGACGAACTGTTATATACTGTTTAAATATACCAACTGAAAAATAATACAGTAGCACAATATTGTTGATGCGACTTCAATCTCGTCAATGTGCGAGTCTACGCGAAACTCGTCGCGTACGACAGTTTCATGGTTTTTTTTTAAGTTGCGTCGCGTCAATCGCGTCGCGCCAGTGGGAGAACTGCCTTAGATGACTAATTTAGGGGTTTTATGAGTATATATATTAAACGTAGAGGCTGATAAATGTAAAAAATTTAATCAATACCTATTATCTGATGAACTTCGCTCAAAATCGTTTTTATGATTGTAATGATTTATCATTGCATTCAAATTGTAATCAAAATTCAACACTATCCTCTTTACACCTGTATCCCTTTCACACCAGTATCCCTTTCCTTGCTTTTTAATTATTAAAATGTAAATATTTAAATAACCTACTTTATTTATAGATGACGTCATTTCTGACTTTGTTATTTCCCATGCTGATTTTTCAGACACTAATTCGGTTTTCAATCTTGAACATTCAAGTCTTGCTTCTGAAAGTTGTTCTTCCATGCAAGATACTTGTTGTTGCAAAACGTGTATTTCTTCTTGCTAATATTAATTTTAAATAGAAAATTACTTATTATCCTATAAATCAGCTACATAATTAATAGGTATTAAAGTTTATTTTCACTTTGTAGCATCTATCTTTTAAACTTTAGAGTAGTGACATGATATGACATTTTTTAGATAGATATATGCATAGAAAAATTAACATTTAACAATATTTTGTATTTTGGTTACGGTATAATCAGTAAGTATACCTATTATATACAATATTATATATTATAATAATAATTAATTTAAGTATCAGCTATCTCTCTTATTTATGAATTTTATAATCGTTCTACACTTTCCACTGCTTTATCGTACTTTTCACAAGAATTTATTGAATTTAACAATTTAAGCTTTTCAAAAGATATTCATAAAACCGCGTTTTATATTTTTTCATATATAGATATTTTATTTACAAACATTAATACATTATATAATAAATAATATGGAAATTACGGTATTATAACGGAATAAAGTGTCCTATTCGAAGTTTGTTGGGGCAACGGGAAGTGATGATCACAAAAGGGAAAATTCCGTTTTAAATGGGACCTCTGGTGACCTAACCTAACTTAACCTATACAATAATAATATTAAAAATTACAAGATATGGATACTTATGCCTACCTGATTATTATTATTATTTTGAACATTATGGTTTCCTCGAATGGAAGTCGATTCTGCAGAATCTACCATTTGCTTAAATGAATCCCGTTCTCTTTTAAACCGAAGCGTTTGAAATTGACTATTTTTTAATTCTTCAGAAAGAACAGTCATGCGATTATCATAACGTACTTTTAAAGCAGCAACTTCAGTTTTTCTAGCTTGTTCCTCATTGTATAATCTATTAAAATTAATTCTAATGTATAGAAAACCAGCAAACAATTAATATTTTTTTATTTTATTAAAAAGTAGGTGGTATACCTAATTGACAATTAATAGTACCCATAGGTGTACGCACGGGGGGGGGGGCAATTGCCTCCCCTGCGAGATTTTCCGCTGCACCGCGATTTTATACCTAATTTGTTTTTTAATAATACTATGTAATTTCAAAATAGAAAATAGTATTTACTATTTATTATTAAAATATTAAAAATAATTAACAACACATTACTTTTAGTAGCGAATAGCGATTGAAGAAATTATAGATTCTAGTATTCTTCCAAGCAACCTAATATTAGAGCTAAAGGTTTAAGTATTATTTTTCAACTAAAAACGTTTAAATTTATGTTTGATCTTAAAATGTTTAATTTAATACAATAATAGGTACTTAATATGGTATTAAAGGTGAGTACATTTTACAAACTGTTAACATCAATTTATTGACAGTTATGAAAGTAGTAGACTCGTTGAAAGAGTCACTAAAAAAAAAAAGAGAAATGATGAGAATGAATTTTAAAATATTTATAAATAACTAACAAATTATGTACTGATATCCATATTCCTATTTTAACATACAAAAAAAAAAAAACAATTTCATCAAAAGTAGATATAGGTACTTTTCATACAAACCACTAACTCAGCATCTTTTTAATTCTAATAATAGTCTAAGAAATTAAAGTGACTGTGTATAATACAGCTTTGGATCTCCTAATATTTTTGTAGGATCTGCGCCAATGTTCTGTATCCCCAATTAATAAAATAATTGTAATGTCACGGGATAAACTTGCCACAGAACTGATTAAAAACAATTTTTAACTCCTCTCAAATATAAAACTCAAATAGAGTCTATGTTTAAATCAGGGGTCTTCAGCCTTTTTATGCAGCGGTCCACATATTATTTCTTAAAAATCTTGCGGGCCGCAAAAACAGTAGTAAAAACATGTATTTTATACAAAAATTCAGTATTATCATAACAATTTTTATGATTAGGTACATTTTAAATTACAAATGGAAATAGAAAACGTCTAAATCCCTATCTTTTATGTATGTTAGACACATAGGCGCAATTAAGGTGAAAATTTTGGGGGGACTGAATTAAATTTTAAGAAAACTTCTAATTCAATATCATTTATATCAAAATATAAAAAAAAATATTTTTTTTTTATTCATATCATGTATGTATTTTGACATATATATACATAATATATACATATACATAATTAAATATATAATGAATAGTGAATACATATTACATTTTTATATTAAAATATTTTCAGCTAGTAAAAAAGTGCATAAATTATTTATCAGACAAAATGTAATTAATTTTATATATTTTATTAGTTCATTTTATTTATTAAATATTAATAAAACAAAAACTTATTTAAATTATTACGGAGATCCGAAGTGTCGACTTTCTTCCTCTGTCTAACATGTGTTAGACACGATGAAATTTTCTTCTCATTGTTGTTGAAACAAATTTTATTTAAAAATGTATAAATATTCAATTTTTGAAGAATTTAGGACAAATAATGAAAAAAGTAGAGAAATAGATCTAAAGTAGATTTTCTAACGAATTCAAATCCATTTTCAGATCCCATATCGCATAACTAGATCGATCGTAACGTTGGAAGTAGAAAACGTCTAAATCCCTATATTTTATGTGTGTTGGACAGAGAATGAAAATCGACACTTCTAATCCCCTTAACAAAAATAAAAATTACATAGATATGTTATAGAATTACATCACGAAAATATTTAATTATAAAATATGAGAATTAAATTGTCATATTTTGCAAACATTTTTTGGGGGGCTAGGGCTATGGCTGATTTTGAGGGGGCTTAGCCCCCTCAAATCCCGCCCAAATTGCGCCTATGGCTTAGACAGAAAAAGAAAATTGACGCTTCGAATCCCCTTAATTCAATTCCATTCTCTATCTTCCTACTATGGGAAATAGTGCATTGTGGCATACTGTGGAAATAGTATGTTTTGTACTAATTTGTGGAATTAGTACGTTTTGCTTCATTTCTTCAATCAATTATAAAGTAGAGTACTTTATTTTACTAAAAGAATATTTAATAATATCCAAATTTATGTGCATTTATTAATTTTCTGCATTAAAATAGTTTAAGACCATATTTTGAAACATATTTTTGATCCCCCATATAAATAATAGTTCCTGCGCCTCTGCTTTTCTCTTTACACCTGTTCCTTCCGCAGCAATATCAGTTTTTTTTTTTTTTAATGTTATGTTTTTATATTATAAAACTGTTAATGTTCATAAAGTTATATGCAAAAAAAGATATTAATAACATTTCGTATTTTTAATATACATTTTGTATTTTATATTTTTACTTAATATTTATACTTTTCAAAAGTTATATTACATGACTGCTCTTGAATGAGTTGCAAATTTGAAATACGAAACGCAGAGTCAATTTTTCGTTCGCAACGTCTGGCTACCCAAAGAAAATATACTCCCGGGAAAATTTTATAAACTATTTATTATACAGCATATAAACAAAAATTTCGATTGTTATAGAAAAAAATAAACTTTATTGAATGAGAGGTCTTTATGATCTTTTTATATATTTGCTAAATTTCAATATGCGATTCCCACAAAATGATTTATAATGAGTTATAACTTATAAAGTTATAAAGTTATAAGCCATAAAAGAGTATCAAGAAAGTTAATAGAGGAAATAATAGAACAGCTAGGTAGATTGTAAATATGCAAGTAAAATTAAAAAGTACCTACATAAGATGCTTTGAAATTATTTAAATTAGTATATTAAATATTGAATTTAATTGTTCAAAATGGTATTTAAACAAAAATGCAAAACCAAATGCATTATTAATTCTTACTTTATTTTTATATCTTTTAGGTTTTTTTCCAATAATTCTGTCTCCACTGACCTACTGTGTTGCACTTTAACAACTTTCTCAAAATCGTCTAAATTCCTTTGTAAATTTTCATTCTAAGTATAAAGTAATTAATTAAATCAGATAATTTATAAATCATAACTATTTTTATCATTCTTACGTCTTTTTTAAGTTTTTCTATCTGTTCTGTATACTGACTACACTGTTTATTTAACGTTTGTACTTCTTTTAAATATTCATCTAAATGTTTTTTCATATTTTCCTTTTCTTTAATCCATGCATCATTAGAATGAGCTACCTCTAAATCTTTTATTTTTTTCTATAATATTTAATATGCACAGTACACTGATTTATAATTAATTATTAGAAATTATCTTAAAAAACTTCATTATTATATTTACCTGCATTTCTAATTTTTCTTTGTTCCATAGGTCATTGGAATTATTATATTTATCTTTTATTGATTTTAATTCAAGTTCGACTTTTATGAGATCTTTTTTTTTACTTTCTAATAAACTAAAAAAACATTTTAATTAACCAAATTTATAAATAATATTATACAAAATATAATTAATTATAAATTTTTAAATATTTTATACCTTTGTATTTTTTCTTTTTCTGCTGTTAGTTTACTTTTAATATCTATTTGTTCCTTTTGTAAAAATTCGTATTTATTTAAAACATCTTTATAATTTTTTCGCTCTGTTATCAATTCATTGTCTATTTCTTTTTAAATGCATTAAATTATTTTAAACGTTTTTAAACTTATATAGGTATATTATTTACTTTATAATTATAATAAAAACATTGGTACACACTACACTTACTTTTTATTTTTTTTTCAAATTCATTTTGTATATCCAATATTTTTTTATCTTCTAATAACGATTTATCTTGTAATTTTTTTATACATTCATCTTTGTTTGTGATTTCTTTTTTATGTGATTCTTTCAAATCTTCAATTTGTTGTCTTTCATTCTAAAAAATAAATAAAAAATATATTTCAATATATACACATTGTAAATTATGTTCATAAATAATAATTATCTTATTTATTAATTTACTTTAAGTTTGCTTTTAAGATCAATTATTTTAGCTTCAAACTGTTTAACAGCTTTTGTTTGCTTATCAAAATCAGCTTTAACTTCTTTAGTCTATAATAATATATCGATGAACAAAAAATTAAAATACATCCCTATATATCATTTAATGTGTACATTATACCATATATGTTGTAAATATCAATTAATTATAATATAATTACATTACAAACATAATAAGGTACCTTATTCGTTGTAGTTTTTGATATTGGTTTATTAGTACTTTTTGATGCTATTTTTTTTTGATATTCTTCAACTTTAGTTTTCAATTGATCCCTTTCGACATCAAAATCTTCTATTTTTCGTTTTAATACTGTAATTTCCTATAATAATTTTATATTTTGAATAATTTACATCGTAATAAAAATAATTATTACTTATTTATATTTGCTTCGATGAAACATATTATAAGAATAGTTGTGTATATTATAATAGTACTTAATAAATTAATAATTATAAAACTATATTATTGTGATATAAATATATTATTACTATATTATTATACTATTTATAGGTACGTATTCGTGTACCTACTACAAAAGTTATTGTGTGTAATATATTAACTAATAATCAAGTAATAATTTTAAAATATTAATAATATAATATAATATAATATAATTAAATATAATATAATATTATACCTGATGTCCTTTACTCATATACTAATTAATAATTATTAGTGTTTGATATTAAATATATTATTATTAAAAAACAAAAGATTATTAAATTACCTGTTCACTGAGTTCAAGAAGTAATTTTAATTCTGTTGAATCTTCAACATCTGATATACCCTCATCTCTTTCAGTGATATTTGTAGGACGATAATCTATAAATCAATTTTTTATATTTATTTTACTATCAATTTTTTTTTTTAATTCAAATAAATTTTATAGGTATTAGACTATTAGATATTAATTACTTGTTTTTGTAGCCATTTTTTTTAGTTGCAACACCAAAGATTCATTATCTTCTTCCAAACGACTCACTTTGATTCTTAATACTTTAGCCTACAATTTAATTTATTTGTTTAATCTAGTGGTACCAAATATTAGTTTTTAATCTTTACTTGTTCTTCCGAAAACCTTAATTGTTCCCGCATGTCAGCTTCTCGTTCTATTGAATCTTGTAAGTCTCTTTGAAGTTGAACTGGATCTTCTTGGGAATCACCTCGAGTTAAAGACTCTCGTGAAACTCTCTATACATTTATATTATATATATATATTTATATAGGTATATTTTATTAATTAAACAATTAAAGTATTTTTTGCGCATTATATTAAAAATAACTAATACCTCTCCAGATGCTGATTTAGGTATCGTACCCAACATTGGTCTTTTCTTTTGTTCACCTTGTAATGTGTTTGATTTTGTCTTTTCTAAATCACTTTGAAGTCTGTCTATTAACTGTAAAAATTAGGACTGTAATAATAATAAATGATAATTATTATTATTTATTATTTATATTTCAAACCTCTTTATTTTTTTTTTCATTTTCAATTTTTTCATTATCTAATTCTTCCATACGTCTCTCAGCTTTTTTTAATTTGAATGCTAAGATTCTACAATTTTTTGAAACTTGATCATATTCTCTTTTCATCATAATAAATTCATTATCTTGTTCTTCTCTAAAATAAATTATTTTAAAATAAAAAATACTTACTAGTTACTATACTGTATGTAAATATTTGTATTTTATATATTATATATAGGATATATATTTTATTAAATTATCCATTAGAAGTATCGTAATTGCACAAAAAATAAATTATTATATTAATTATTAAAGTGGTGTTTATTTTTTTAGTTTTTGTACATTACAATTACCTAAATTAACATAATATATGTTTTTAAAACAAAATGAAAAATATTTATTATATAATATATAGGTATATAATATCATAAAGATAAACATAATTATTTTAAAATTTTTAATAAAAACAAAATATTTAAAAAAAAAAGAACATTTATTAATTATGTTGGTATAATTATTACTTACCGAAAATTATCTCTTGTCTCTTGCTCAATATTACGTATTTCTTTATTTAAATCGTTATTTTCTTCTGTTAATTCCTCAACTTTAGTTTCTGCAGCTAATAGTTTAGAACGAACCAATTGGATATCATCTAATTTTATTTTGCTATTCTTGTTTTTATCAAGTTGGGCTTCTAATTCCTGAACACGATGAGTAAGCATTCTCTTTTCATCACTGAGACTTTCACAGGTCAATTTCAACTCATTTATTTTTTGTTGGTGCTTCAATAACTAATACATAATCAAGGCTAATATTTAATAAATTTATAATTTTTTATACATATTTTATTTAATTTAAATTTTTTTACTTCGGATGCTGTTGTACGAGAGGTCGGAGTAGTATCCAATGACGCTAACCGTCTTAATAAAACATCACTCTTTTCTCGTTCTGCTTTCTCACATTTTTGCTTCACCAATTTTAATTCTGCTTTTAAATTCATTACTTGGTCCTAATTTAAACAATATTTTTATACTTAAATCTTTTAAATTAAAATATTATGTAATAGCTTTACATGTAAATCTTCGTCATTAATAACAGTAGCAAAAGTTTCAGTCGTAGTATCAGAATCAGCTAAACTAATAGCATCTTCATCATCATTATGATCTAGATTTTTATCATCTGGTACAAATTTAATCTAAAATAAATCAAATTAAAACTATAACCCTTGTGAAATTCTAACTTCCCAAATGAATATTAACATTGTTATGATGATATTAACATGCACCGGAGTATTTTGGTCGATATCTCCATTGTAACTATTTCGTGGACTAGGTACATCCATTGAATCTTTACGTGAGAGATTTGTTCTTCTACGAATTACATATTCTGGAATTATATCTTCATTGTCTAAAACAATATTAATCAATACTATAGAGTGTAAAACCATAAAATATTTATTTGTTATATTTATTATTTATATTATAAATAATTACCTTTTATTTTACCTATTTGAGATGTTACATTATCCGAAAGTGTCGTTAAATCTGGTGTTGATGTCCAAGATGTAGTTTTTCTACTAGGCCCACAGTTTATATCAAATTTATAATCATTTTGACCATTGTAAGTTAATGAAGAAATATTTTTTAAATTCGTGGACTCATTTGATACCCTAAATTAAATATTATTATATTTATTTTTCTTCGTTAATATAAGAATTACAAACTCTTTATTTAAAACAGGAGTCGATAACGTGGTATCATCTTTCCTGAGTGGTGACTTGCTAATATCTTTATTTCTATTAGAGTGATCTTTGTAATCCCTGAAATCAAAAATAGTTTATACTTTATTTTAATTATGTGAGATGTAATATTTAACAAATATTAGTTATTAGTGTTAGTACAAATGTGCCTATATTAAAATAAAAAAACTATAATTATTTTATTTAGTTTAAACGCTTAGTTTTGTCCCTGTTAGCAGTTCCTCATAATTTTACATTTTGAGCGAAGCGAAAAAATTTATTGGTTTTACAATAATGTGTGTTTTTTTTCTTTTGTAACTGAAGACACTTTTTCTACCCAAAATAATGCTCCGATTTTCACGAATAGCATCTGTCACCTGTAGTCCTGTTGGAAAGTGGATGTAATTGATTGTTGATACCTACTCTATGAAGGTCATTTTTCGAATTTCTCAAAATAGACATTATGCAATAGGAAAAACGACCAAAAAATGATGAAAAAACAGCATTCTTAATGAAACTGGAATTTCGATGAATTTGATTTCAATATTTTACAATAACTCGAGGAATATTAAACTTTGAGACTTGAAATTTTTATTGGATGTTCAGTTGCTATATATATATATCATATATGTAATAAAATATTAGAACGGTTATGTTAATTATTTGCTTATTAATAAATTGCCTATTGGAGAATATATAATATGTTGAATATTCCTAATATTATCATTTTTAGCTCTATAATATTTGATAAAATTGTCAATTTTGAGTTTTAAGGTCTGAAAATTTTACTGAAGTATACACACATATTACTTAACATGAAATCTACTAAAATATTAGAAAAATCCCAAGTATCATTTTTTTTTTTTTTTTTTTTATAGCTATTTTAAATTGAAATGTTTAGTGTACCTAATCGAAAATCTAAAATTAAGTATTAATAACTATTATTTTTATTATTTCTTAACAATTTTACAATAATGACTAATAAAAACACAAACAATTTTAAAAATGTTATTGAAATACACTTACATATTGATTAACTTAGTTACAAAATATTAGAAAAAATATAATTAACAATTTTTTTTATAGGTGTTTAAAGTTGAAATTTGAGTAAATTCGAGATTTAAAGTATTTATATGGATTCTTTTTATTATATTTAAATATTTTACAAAAATGTTTATAAAATTTTATTGAAGCTCAAATACATTTTACTTAACTAAATTCCATTTAATTGTGAATTTATACATTTACGATTTTTATTTTATAGCTGTTTAAAGTATAAAAAAGCAAGAGAAGGTATACTTGTGTGAAAAGTGGAAGGGATATAGGATATAGCGGTGTAAAGAAGATAGTGGTGGATTTTGATTATACAATTTGAATAAAATGATAAATCATTATATTCGAAAAACCATTTTGATTTCTAAGCGAAGTAGTACTGTCAGGTTTGGGTATTTAAGTGACTCATTTAGGGGTTTTATGATAAATTAGATTTATATAATTACATTTATAACAGATTGACTGATAAATGTAAAAATTTTAATCTGTACATATATTATCTGATGAACGTTGCTCATAATCGGTTTCACGAATGTAAAGATTTATCATTGCATTCAAATTGTAATCAAAATTTAACACTATCCTCTTTACACTTGTATGTTGTATCCCTTCTCTTGATTTTTTTGTCTTATTTCTATTTAATATATTATATACTATAATTTTACCATATTTATACAACTGCAGTTACTTTATACTTTTACAGCAATATTAAATAAATAGTGAGCCCGGACCCAGTAAAAAAAAGTATAATTATGCCAATGGATAGTACGATACCTTTAAATATATAATTTATCGTGTATGTAATACATTAAAGTGTATAGTGTATATTTAATTGTTATAAATTATAATATAATTATCGATATTACGACATATAACTATTATTAATGGTTAATGCTGAAGTCTATATAGGTAGACTATAATTAACTAATAAAGTAGGTAATAACAATATAACATAAATATAAAATACAGTTAGTGGCAATGGCTACTAACTCACATACAGTTTTAAAATATATATAATGTATGTATGTGCGACAGCCTATACTCGTATATATACCTAGTCTATAAGTCTGCAGTTTATAGTATATAAACTAGCTATTATAAGCAATACCCGCGTGCGCAAAGAACAGCTAGTATTCTGCAGTTGTTATAATATATATGGGACTCCAAAACGAATGCACCTTGTGTCCTTGTCCCATAATCAGAATTTTTGTAAGAGGATATTAAATGTTTTAATAATGTGTTAATCGAGGTGTTAATATTATATTCAGTTATAATTTAGTGTTATATTTTATATATTATATATCATATATGCAGTGTTTAGAAAGAACGTCGTTCATGAACGCACGTTCCCGCGTTCACGTTCATATTCTGTGAACGACACGCGAACGTCACTCGATTTTTTCAAATTGAACGTGAACGTGAACGACGTTTATATTTTTAATGAATTTGAACGATTTTTGAGGCGTTCAAATTTATTTACGAATTTCGAATTTATAGAAATATGTATAAAATAATAATTATTTACATTGATTAATAATTATTATATAGCATTTTTCTATTTTAACTTTAATAATATCAATAGGTCATCTTCACTTAAAACAACAATACAAAATTACAAATTGTATTTTCCAAGAATTTACATTAATTTATAAGTATTAGAAAAATACACTCTAATAATGACAATGGTAGCGTCGTAGCGTGTGGTGGGCCAGTAGGCCATATCACCAGTATCAACTGTATACTATAGAAATATAGATTATCGTTATATTATATACTATTATTATAAATAACTGAAAATTCCAAAACAAGGGGACGAGCAAAAGAACACACAAGGCTTATTGTACCTACTAGGACAGTGTGACTAACTTCAGAATTTCAAATCTTTTTAAAAGTTTTATTGATATAAAATTCAGGTAGGTAGGTAAGTCATTACTCAAAAGACATAAATATAAAATAAAATTGTTTAAGTGAACGGCCAAATGAACGCGTTCATTTTTTCAATGAACGTGAACGTGTTCATTTAAAATAAAATGAATGTGAACGTGAACAAATTCCTTTTTTACGCATTGAACGAGTTCAATTTTTAAGTGAACGTTCCAAACACTGCATATATGTGTGTGTGGGAGAAAAAATTGAAATAGCCCATAAGTTATAGAGCTTTTATTATAGTCGTTTCTTTAAATTTACTCGCGTGCAAAAGTACATAATATTGCCATATATGAATAGATTTTCTTAAAACTCGTACTCGTGTCTAATAATATTTAAATTTTACAAAAAAACATTGACGTTATAAGTTCACCTGAAGCAACGTTTGCATTTGGTCGGCCAGCGGACTTGCGGATGGAAACCAAGCGGACACAGCGGGTCTCCTTTCACGGACGGTTTCACGTGGTGCATTATTATAATAATATTAAGTTTTTTCGTTGTCGTTGACAATAATTTCACCTCGTTCGTATAGTAAAATGTACAGTAGTGACTCTATATATCGCGAAACGACACAGAAAAAAAACCAAAAAAAAAAAAAAAAAAATTAGAAAGAAAACTACACTAAAATTCGCGCGCACCACAAATTCTCACGTGAGCAGCGATTTGTTTGTAATTATATTTTTATTTATTTCCATATACGATTCATTATAATATTAATAATTACAATATTATTATTATTGTTCACCTGTCCGCGATCCGCCACAAGATCATTTTAATATCATAATATTATCTAAAATACGTGTCCGCGGGGAAAAATCACGCACTCAATTCGGCCGGGCACACACGCACCGCACATATACTATTAAAATATAATATAATATTATATTTTATTCCGCGTCGTTTTCGTTATAGGCCATTTCGATAGACGGACAACAATATAAATAGTAAATACTTATACGTACCTTATACATTATGCGTCATACGAGTGTACGATGTATATTATTATTATTATATTCCGTCTTTGCCGGGTTTCGCTCCGCCCATGGCTGTGCCCGTCTCGGTATAAATAAACTTTGCTCCGCTACCGTCACTGCACGCCCGCGCGTGTTAAACGTGCTGGGCCGCGGGGACGTTCTCGTTTCGCGCGATGCTGCAAGATCCCGCGATCCGGCCGGATCCCGTAATTATACAACGGTCGAGATATTGTGATGGTTATAATATGGCGACGAAAGGAAATAAGTATCATACAAATATAAAATATAATAATATGAAAAACGATAAATATACGTAACACGCGCATCATAATTATAATATAATATGGTTATAAGTAAATAATAATAATAATAAAAAAAAAAATTCGTGAGGCATTGAAAGTATAATATATTATGTGATTGTGATATTACGATATATTATAACGAAATGTCTGTTATAAAATAAAAACTCAATCTGATCAAAATTATATATATTATATCTTTATGCCGTTAAAAAACGACGTTGCAAAATATATATAATATTACATTATGTAATATGTATCGCAATAATTCGTGTAAAATGTGTAACCGTATAAACATTGTTTGATAATATGAAGAATCTTAAAGACGAATAAAATACTTATTGGAATAAATATTATTGATATTATAATATATCACACATAGGTACAATTTTATTATGTTAGCTCTTTGTCTCCACAAATAGAAAATGCGACCGCGGTCAATGTGCGGTATGTCGTACATATTAAAATATGTACGCGATGGCCGTACATCGTCGTCCGCTGTTATCTTCCAGCGGGTCACAGCCTCACAGCCCACAGGTGTGACGGCGGACGTTCGTCTAAAAATAAATGGGACGCGACCGTTGCACGCGCACTTACATAATGTTATACTTATAATATTATGTATTAATATGTATAACATATACCTACCTGACATATCTTATATATATATTTTGCGGTAAACCTTTTTAAACCTCTCTTATATTAAAATGTAACGTGTACTCAACTGTGTACACTGTACACGTCGTCAAATTTTAAAGTTAATATAATCGAATATCTACTGCATAAAGAACTAAAAAACATGAAAACTGACGATAATAATAGGAATATTAATAGAATAGGTATACTCTTTAAGTGCTGTAATATTCATTTTAATAAGAACAGTGGAACAATTCATGATTTAGCAATCCAACAACCAAAAAAATGTTAAAACTGTAAAGGCACAGGCAAAATGGCATATGCCTAGTTATTAAATAACATAGACCCACAATTGTAACCTTATTTACATCGGAATCGGAAGTATAAAAATTAAAAATTAATTATTATGAATAGTAAAACTTTGAATTTTGAAATTTTAGATTTTGAGCGAAGCCAAAATTGTATTGGTATTACACTAATGTGTGTCTTTTTTTTTTTATTATATTTTTATGTCTAAAGACACTTTTACTACCAGAAATAATATTCCGATTTTCACGAATAGCATATGTTTCCGATTGGAAAGTGGATGGTTCGAATTTCTCAAAAGTGACCCTAAGCGAGATGCGACAGAAAAAAACGACGAAAAACGATATTTTTCACGAAAACTGAAATTTCGACGAATTCAATGTAATTTCACGATAACTTAGGAAATTATGAAGTTGGTGACTTGAAAATTTTATTGAGTATTCAAATAGATACTATATATTTGTGGTAAAATTTTGAACCGTTACGTTAATTTTTCTACAAAATATAGGACTTTGAATATTTCGTAAAATTCTCGTTTTTATGTATATAATGTTTGATGAAATTCGCAATTTTGGACATTATAATAAATTAATAACTAATACGGTCTGAAAATTTTAATATACTTAAATAGTTACATACTCGGTTACATATTACTAAACCATATCAAAATATTAGAAAAATCCCAAGTCTTAATTTTTTTTTATAGTTGTTTGAAGTTGATTTTTTTAGTTTAAACGAAAAAATTAGAATCCATACAATTAATATTCTTCTTATTATTTCTTAATACTTTTACAATACAAATTAATAGAAAATCAAAAAATTTGGAAAATTTTTAAAATTTTATTGAAGCATACTGTTATACTCTTAACATATTTCATATTTTATCTTAACATATTTCCAAATTAAAGGAAAATCTCAAGACTCATATACATATTTATATGGATTATTCTTGATATATTACAATATTTTACAATAATGTTAAACAAAATTGACAAAAAATTTTGAAAATTTTATTGAAGTTTCAATACATTTTACTTAACTCAGTTCCAATTAATTGTGAATTATTACATTTACGATTTTTTTTTTATAGCTGCCGTAAGTATAAAAAAGAAGAGCTGATTCTCCTGCCGAAAGGATACAGGTGTGCAAATCATATAGTGTTTAATTTCAATTAGAATTTGAATGCAATGATATCTCATTCGAAAAATTATTTTGAGCGAAGTTCTGTCAGATATCGATATGGGCATTTAGGTGACAAGGGATTTTATGAGCATTTATATTGAACTGTGGCTGGGGGACGTGTGGTGTAGTCGGCGTAACATTCGCGGAAATCTACCTAGGTGTTGAGTACCATAGCCAGGCATTCTACAGTGGATGGGTTACCGCCGCTGCGAGATACACTAACTGCCTCGACTACTACCTTCCCCCCTACCAGGCATGGCAGGGACCCATAAGGCTATAGGGTGTCTAGCAGGGTCGCATTTAGGGGGGTACAACGGGTACAATTGTACCGGGCGGTAAATTTTTAGAAGCGGCTATAGTTTTAAGGTAGTAAAGAGGTATGAAAATGTTGAATAAATTATGATAATTATTATGATGGAAAGAAAAATAAATAATTTAATAATTTAAAACCTTTTTAACCTTAAGGGTTAAACATACCGCGCATGCCCCAATTATGTAAGTGATAATCACTGTTCATTGATATAACATTTTTCAGTTACCATAGATTATTTAATTTTGTTTGAAAGTATTTAAAAGTAATTATATTAAAATTCATATTTTATATTTTCACGGGGGAGGGGGACAAATACTCCAACATATCTGATATCTCCCTAAAATACGCCTATTATTGAAAGTTGAAACAATAAAACGGCAGTCGTATACGAATAATCGAACATTTTCTTAGAAAATGATTATTCATACACGACTGCCCGTTCTACTGTTTCAAGAATATACCCAAGGATTATCCGATGGGGGGTCATGGGGGGTGTCACATCCCCCAGTCATAATTTTTAAACATTAGTCTGCAATCTTCAAAATTATTTATTTATATTAATAATAAAATTTTTGAGTTTAAAACATTAAAGTTATTAAATAATTTAGAACTCATAAAAATTAATGTTTTTTTGTACATTTTTAGTCGGCAAATTTATGGTAACAACCCCCACAATATTTTTTTAAGATCGTCCATGAATATATCCAAGGTGGGGGGAGGGTGAACGATTTAATTTGTACCGGGCGCCAAAATCTTAAATGCGGCCCTGCTAAGCAGTAGAAAAAACGACGAAAAAACCGCATTTTTCACGAAAACTGAAATTTAGATGAATTCAATTTCAATATTTCACGATAACTCGGGCAATTTTGAAAATAGAAACTTTAAAATTTTAATGTTCACACAGGTAATAGATATATTTGGTAAAATTTTTGAACCGTTTCTTTAATTTTTCTACAAAATAATAGGACTTTGAATATTTCGTAAAATTCTCGTTTTTATGTATATAATGTTTGATAAAATTGGCAATTTTGGGCATTTAGGTCTGAAAATTTTATTGAAGTATACTTACATTTAACATCTTATCAAATTATTAGAAAAATCCCTTGTTTCAATTTTTTTTTATAAGTGTTTAAAATTGAAATTTCAGTAAAATAAATATTTAAAATATTTATATGGGTTTTTCTTATTTTTATGTAAGAAATAAGAAGACATTTTTTTGACCAGAAATAATGCTTCAATATATACGAATAGTATAGATTTTCAGTAAAAACTTTGATGTAGTTGTTACTTTATATAGGTCATTTTTCGAATTTTTCAAAATTGACCCTATGCGGTAGAAAAAACGGAATTTTTCACGAAAACTGAAATTTTGACGAATTCGATTTCAACATTTGACTCGGACAATTTTGAAGTTAAAAACTTGAAAATTTTACAGGATGTTCATTTATGTACTATATGTGTGATAAAAATTTGGGTTTTAAATATTTCATAAAAAATTTCAAAATTTTAATCAATTCCTATTTCCTACACTATCTGTGATCTGACTGAACTTCGCTTAGAATCGTTTTTTCAAATGTAATGGTTATATTTTAATTTAAAAAACTCTTAACCTTTGGTATTTATAAATGATACTATAAATAAATTCAAGAAAAACTCAGTAAAAGTTAAGAAATATCTAGGGTATTCTTTTATCAACCTTATTAGTATCTTATGAATACAAAATTATAAACATCTAGTATAATTGATGATAAATAATAGTACATACAGTAAATGAATACCTACCACAACTAGAAACATTTTTTGTTGTAATGTGACTCATGTTAAACAATAATATACTGTTAAATTATTCTAGTGGAAAATTGCAATTCCTAGCTAATGTAACATAGTTATATTTCAAGTTTATCCCTACTTAATTTTTAAGAAAGCATTAAACTTTAGCAAAAACTTTTTTTATGGTTAAATTTTATTAGATTCTTAAAAAAATTACTTTATCTGTTAATATAATAGTTTTGGAATGTGACCTTTATAATAATGGTTTACTTCACATTTTAGTAGTTTATTTAGCTGCGCCAAAATAGAATGACCTTTATTTTACTTTATACATATTACTATATCAAAATAAACGTTAATCTATCATTATATATTGTTATAAAATAACATAATGTAATTTTCCTAAATATTCATTTATAAACACACTAATAAATTATGTAACATTTTTTTAATTGAATCGTTAAATTTTTTTGTTGATTTCTATACATTTTTGTATGATGAAATTGACTATAATACTAAAGTATGATTTGTTAATATATTGTACAGGAAAATATATATATATATTTTAAGTTTCATAATACTAAACTTAAACATTTAAATTATAAATAATAATATAGTTTTTTATTTCTCATAATATAAATAATTTAAATTATTTATATATAATTTAATAATTAAGGATAAATAACCAGATCAATGACAATATTTTAATAATATAAATTAAAAATTATATTGTTCTTTCATCTGATATTAATATAAATAACGTATTACATTTATATTCAATTTTAATATACAATATATTAAATTTTTACTTTTTTAATGAACAAAAAATTATAATATCAACAAAATCAGTACCAAAACTTAATAATCTAAATACAAGCTAATAATTATTATATGCAAATAATTCACGTTCAAAGTGAATATAAATAATAAAGTTGGTAACAACAATAATGACATAATTATCAATAATTATCTATAAAGAAATATAAGAAATATTTACAAAAACACTACAATAATTTTATTTTATATTATTTTTTTGATTGTAACAATTTGTGACTATTTTTCATTTTTTATTAAGTCTCAGAATTAAAAAAAATTGGGAACAAATATATAAATATTTATGTGTACCAAAACATCTTTTGGATACAAACATAATTTAAATATATAGTATATATATATATATATATATATATATATAAATATATAATATATTTAAATACATTTAATTTTTCCATATAATTAACTTAAGGTTGTCATGATGGAAATGATTCAAATGAAACACCCAATTGTTTTTCTAGTGGAGAAATATATTCCCAATTATCTCCTTTTTGCACAAACCACTATGAAATTAAAAAAAAATTAATACTCGTATTATTGCTTCTAAATAATTTTATTTACTTGGGGAGTCCAAACATCATTGCGTTCTTTCCGAGCTTCTGCTTCATTTCTTTGTTTTTGTTCAATTTCAGCTTTAGCTTGACTAGCCTGATCAACATTATCAACTCTATAAAGACAATTTATATATTAAATGTGAATAATTTTTTTCTTCAAATTATAAAAAATATAATATAAACAAGAACATTAATAAAAATAAGTCTTAAAGGATATATTTTTTTATAATTAATCTAACAAGAACAACTATGTGTATTATTTCTTAATATCAATAAAGTTGTTTGAAATGTAGATTAAACAAAAATATAAATATTCAAAATATTGATATTTTACCAGTGTATCAAACATCAATAATATATCACATAATGTAAATGATAACCATCATAACTTTTAATATAGAGTAATAATATTAAACAAACATTAATTATTCACATTATTCCATTCCACTGGAATGGTATATTTTTAATTTATAAAAGCATAAAATTTAAACATAAATATAAATAGCATACTTGAGTCCTAAAGTAACTTCTTTCCAAATGAATCTGGATTCATTACTATCTTGTTCTGCAACGTTACGTACTCTCTTTTTAATTACATCAATTGATTTTGTATCAACAAATACTTCAGTTCTCTAAAAATAAAACCATGAAGACATAAGATAGTAAATATATTTTATAATAGTTATTAATTCAGAATAAAATAGTTCATTAATGAATACTAAACTAAAATGTATTACCAAATGTTGATACTTACACCATCAGCCCACTTGGCTTCCATGGAACCATTCCATTCTCCAGAAATAGTAAGAAAGGCTTTTTTTGTCTTAGGTCCATATACTTCTGCTGTAATACGGTGTTTTTTTCCGCCATAGAATGGTTTAGTATGGAATTCAATATTACAGTGGTAACCTGTTTGTGGACATGTTATTGTAACAGATCCACCTAATTCAATCCATGGAACAGTTAATATTGATCTATAAAATTTAAAAAATACTTGAATATTACATTAATTAATAAAAAATAACAACACATACCTGCCATAACCACTTGGGAATGTAGAAATGTATTCTTCTTTGTGTTTTAGTAACCTAACAATTCCTTGTCCAACATGATGAACCGCAACAGATAAACCAAGAAATTTAGATTTAGTCCAAACATTAGCACAAAGAGTTACATTTTTTTCCTTGTGTTCAGCATAGAATGCAGATACTGAAAATATATTAGAAAAAAAATATAATTTGAATAGCAGTATAAGATATTCATATATTTATCTTAAGTATCATTTTTATTTATTTATACAAGGAGTAAATTTTCATTAAAATTTATAAATATAAGAAAAAATGTATTAAATCAGATATTTTTTAAATTAACTTATTGTTTTAATAAAAGAACATTAGAATTAAATAATAATAATATATATTTAAATAGTACATTTTACAAATTAATAAAACATAAGTATGTATTATGTGTATTTAACTTGTATTTTTTAAATAGCAAGACCTATTTTAGATTCTAAGTGAAGTGAAGAATGTATTGGATTTAAAATGATGTGTGATTTTTTTTTTTTTTGTCTGAAGACACTTTTATTGCTGAAAAATGCTCAGATTTTCACAAATAGCATTTTTCCAGTTGGAAATATGGATGTAGTTACTTTATTTAGGTAATTTTTTGAATTTCTCAAAATTGACCCTATGCGTTAGAAAAAACGGTATTTTTCAACAATTGAAATTTTAACGAATTTGATTTCAATATTTAACGATAACTCGAGCAATTTTGAAGTTAGAAACTTGAAAATTTTATTGAGTATTTAAACAAGTACTATATATATATGTGGTAAAATTTTGGAACCATTACTTTAATTTTTCTACAAAATATAGGACTTTGAATATTTTGTAAAATTCTCGATTTTATGTATATAATGTTTTTGATAAAATTGGCAATTTTGGGTATTAAGGTTTAAAAATGTTACTGAAGTATACTTACATATTACTTAACATGATATCAAAATATTAGAATAATCCTAAGTCTCAATTTTTTTTTATAGCTATTTAAAGTTGATATTTTTAGTTTAAACGAAAATCTTAGAATCCATACGAATATTCTTATTATTTCCCAATACATTTACATTAAAAATTAATAGAAAAGCTAAAAAATTTGGATAATTTTTGAAAATTTTATTGAAGCACACTGACATATATCTTTATGAATTTCCAAAATATTAGGAAAATCTCAAAACTAAATTTTTTTTTTATAAGTGTTTAAAATTGAAATTTTAGTAAAATTATTTATATTCAATGTAGAAACTGATAAATGTAAAAATTGATTATCATGTATTATCTGATGAACTTCACTCAGAATCATTTTTCGAATGTAATGATTTATTTCATTGCATTCAAATTGTAATCAAAATTCAACACTATCCTCTTTACACCTGTATCCCTTTCATTCCCTTGCTTTGTTCTTTCAATTTAAATAGAACTCATTTTTTTATGCAACTTCGATATATTTATTTTAAAAATTGACTGACACATTAATATCTTACAATTTAAGTAGGATGAAAAAATTAAAATTTCTATAATTCAGCTAATTTTCAAGATAGAAAAATAGTTACTGGATAAAAATATTCTATTTGAATCTCCTATCCAAATATAGGTGTTATAATTTAACTAATTCTAATACAGTAATACTTTAATTTATGAAAAAATTATTTATACAATATATTTTTATAGTGTGAACCAGTACTGTAGCTAGATTTTATTTTTATTTTTGGGAGGGAAACATTTTTTCTCTTATTTTTGCAATACTAATATAGTGTCTACATTTTGTTTTCTGTAATATAAGTACATAATAAACATATGAAAAATAGAAATTTAAAACTAAAACATGTTGTATTTTTTTTTTTAAAATTTTTAAAAAAAATTTTAATTTTAAAATTTAAATTAATATCATATATACAATATACTAATTACAATTGGGTCAAGCATGGCGGTAGCTTCAGTGGTACAAATAAGGAAAAGAAAAAGACTTATTGTATTTCGATATTATATTTTTAATTTTGCATTATGTAAATACCTATCTACGTAAATATCCATTTATATTATCTAGTTTTTATATGAAAGTAATATATTAATAATGTCATTATCAGCCATGGACATTTATTTTTATTAATTCATAATAAACAAACTGGTGACCGTGCTATACGTTCGAAACCAGAAACGCACAAGACTAATTTGTGTTAAAATTGTTATTTACTATCAATCTCATCTGCCGCTGAGCCAATCTATCTGACCCCAACTGTAATATTATTATAAAAATCAATTTTACAAATACAAATAATAAATAAGTAATTTAAAATAGATTTACTTCATAATTTCACTAATTTGTAAAATATTGATATAGGTATTCATAATTTACTATTTACAATTATAACATACCTTTTTTCGTACACTATAAAACTACCTACGACAATATAAGCAAAACAAAAAATTTGGAGGAGGGGCACTTGCCCCTAGTGTTCCCTGACTACAGCACTGGTGTGAACATACTATATAATATAATATATTAATAAATAGTTACTTCCAAAATTAATAAAAATAATCAATATTATTGTTAGTATACCATATCATTATTAATTAATTAAAATTTTATCTTAAGTAAATATTAACACACTATGTCAAAAATTCCAAAATTTAAGTTTAATAACATTATAAATGTATACATTAAGATTAAATAATGCAATGTTTGTAATATAATATTGCTATAATGCATTAGTTTAAATTTGAAGTAAAAATAAATAAATAAACAAATAAATTAATTAATTGAACAATTTCTATTTGTTTAGGTTAGGTTAGTTTATAAACATAAACTACCTATCTAGGTAGTTATAAAAAAAAAAAAATAAAACCATAAATCAACACTCTAACAAATAATGTATATAAATATAAACTTACTAGGAGGATGATGTGAAACTTGTTCTGCTAAGAATATCAATTGATCAGGATTGGTCCAAGGTAAAGGGTCTTTTACTTCATTAGACAATGTTGCATTAGAATTTTTTTGATCAGTAATATTGTTAGATTCTGTATCTACATTAGTAACTCCAGGTACATCCCAATGACAACGAAATATTTCCCCAAGAATTGGATTATAAGGTTTTTTTGCTACAGCAGAATTTCGGCCAGCATGATAAGAAGATAAATACCAACGTACTATTTGAACCATTCGTTCTTCTGGAGTTTTTAAATCATTTGCTCTATCAAAATATTAATATTAATATATATATATATATCAATAAGCATTAAATAGTTTTAATTTTATTTATAAACTACAGGAGAACTTTGATTATCCGAACTTCTGTTACTTGCCAAACTACTCATAATACATAAATATAATAATATGCACACATGCATATATTTTTTCATGATATGTACATACAAAATATTACATTTACCAATACAAATATGTCTACATAAAAAAATTCCAATTTTTGAACTTTACCAATTAATTTGGATATTTAAGGATCTACTGTAATTAGAATTGATAACTTACTTTAGAAATAAATCTGGATGTGCTAAATAATCAGCATACATCTCTAATAATGAACGTCTTTCTAATATGAACGTTGGAAGAGCAACTTTTGTTAAATCCATACCAATTTTAACTTGGGATATAAGATGAGTAACAACTGAACCCTGCATTGTCACTGATGATCAAAAAATTATTTTTTTAATATTTATAGATATCTACAATAAATATAAAATCTTAATCAATAATCATTAATGTATTTTTCATCTTACCGTCAGATTCATCTTGATCTTCATAAATAGCTAAAAAAAAAAAAAAAAAAAAATGCATAATAAATAATATTAAAAAATATATATTTTTTTAATAATTACCATCATAATTTATAGAGCCATCTGGATAAGTAGGTACTACATTATCTTTTTTATTGACATCCTTCTTTTTTGACATATTTGAAACATTCCTATCAATAGCATCTGTAGATATTTTATTTAAATCAGATGACTCAGATTGAACCAAATTATCCGTAGTATTGTTTGGATCTCCATCATTTCCACTATAAATAATAACAGAATTATTTATTATAAATAAGATAAAAAATAATCATGTTAAATTATTTATTTATAAATAGGTATATCTGTTCATTTTTTTTTTAAATATTAATTAAATGGTAATATTATTTTCTCAGTAAACATAAATTATATTAAAATATTAAGTAAAACAACAAATAAATATTGCTTTATTTAAATTTAAATAAAAAATGATCAATGTATTATTAAAGATTAATATGCCAAAAATTTTAAATACACTCAACAACACTTGACATTTATCAAATAGTAGTATGTATAGCTAATTGTAAATATAACTGTTTAAAAAAATAAAAAAATAGCTTACACTTTCCAAACTAAAATAGAATACCATAAAAAATAAGAAAAATATAAGTCTAGGTATATTTCAAAGAATAAATAACATTTGTTTATGAAAGATAAATAAGTAACAAATTTCAAAAAGATAATACATATAAATTTGAATTAAAAATTTAATAAAATAGAGCATTAATTTAAAACTTAATAGTAATAAAAACCAAATAAATTAATTAATTTTAGAAAATAAAATAATACTTTATTCTTTATTTATTAATAATGCATCAATATTGATAGCATGTAAATTATTATGAATTGAATATTTTATAGGAAAGTTTTAAATTTACTCGCTCATTTTAATTATCAATAATTAAAAATTAATATCAATTTAATTCAAATCGCAAATCACAAAAATTAGGCAAATTTTTAACCTTTGGCTTTGTCCCATATTGGCAGTTATTACTGATTCTGGATTCGCGGGTGAAGTATTAGCCCAGTTCCAAAAACGGGAAATCATTGGTATTATTTATTGGTATTGTTAAATTAAACAATTTTCTTATGTGTTAAAACTAAATATTAATGCATTTTACAAATAATAACACAAGCTATAAAGAGTTTTAAATAATTGTCATCAATCGCCAATCACCTCATAAATATTAAATTAAATAATAATTATACAATATATAATTTATAATATAACTAAGATAAGACAATAAATAAAAGGCCAGTAATCGATTTTGATAGAAATTATTGTGTATAAAACAAATAGAATAATTTGTAATAAAGTGATTACATTGTGATAATAATTCAAGGTCGAAATTATTATCAGCTGTTTTGATAACACTTAAATAATACACAATCATAAAATAAAGGCCAAGATAATATCACAGAATATTCTGTGATAATATTATGAATATCAGAATATTCAGAATATCAGAAAATAGTAAATACAAATACGAGATACTTAAATACTAAATAGTAAATAGTAAATAGTCATGTTCTCATAAGTCTTAACTTTATTTTTTTTATAAGTTATAAATTATGATATGTATACGAAAAATATCTTAAATTGTTATTTTTTAAAAAAAATACAAGTCGTAATTTGACAATGCAGTAATATAAATGTTGATATTGAATAAATTTTAAATTTCTTACCTAACTGGCATTCGATTTTTGTACTTTCGGCGCATTACTGGCATTGGCACCGATTCTTCTGGATTTGGCTTTGACCACTCTTCTTCATCTTCATATGCATCATAAAAATCATCTTCAGAAGAAGAATAGGAAACATCTGGAATATCTGATAACACAAATATAATATACAATTTAAAAAAATGATTTTTAAAATAAATATTTAAATTTATTTTCATTAGTTATAATTTATAAACAATATATTTATTGATTCTTTATTATTACCATTATCTATAGATTGTGAATCTCTTCTAGGATGTTCTTCACATTCTGCTCCATATTCTATACTACCTGTGTCTCCTAAAAATAATTTTGGAACAAAGATTTTTAAAAGAGAATTAGAGCGATAATAGAAAAAAAATGGTATATACCTTCCAAACTAGGGAAATCATAATCTATTGATACAGATGTAGTTCTATATGGTCTATTTACTGGAAAAGCAGTATTCTACAACAAAAAAATTATAATTAAATTATTTAATAATAATAATATAATATAATATAATATAATCACCTTAGCTATTTGTAACATTACAATTGAATGCTTTACTTGGTCCATTAGATTCTAAATAAATAATTTAAATTAATTATGAAATATAGATAGAGAAAAATTAAAACTGATTCCAAAATTTTAAATATATCAACACTAATATATATTAAATGTAAGAAATATATTATTATTTGTAATTTTTGATTTCTTAATATATATTTTTAAATAACTAAAAATAATGGTATAAATTATAATATATTTATATGGTAATATAGAAATAATAGAAAAATTTGGTGAAATTCAATTTATAATAAAATAAAACCTAACCTTATTTTATTAATTGTAGGTATCTAAAATTGTGTTAATAATTTAAATTTATACCTTTATAACTATAAAAATGATTAATATATTTTATAATAACTATAATAAAATAATATAAGTGAAGAAAAAAATATTTACATTTGTTTCCGTAACAATACATTCACAGTGTGCTTTGTCTTCCTCACACATTGAACTCATTTTTACTTCTAAATTCTAGAAGTTACAAGATAAACCACATAACATTATTCTTATTTATATACTATAAGTGGTATTATTATTAATATTTAAATTATTCAAACCTTGGTTTGTTCAATAAGAAGCTGTAAATAAGCATCAGCTTCTCCCAATTTTTTGTCAAAACTTTCCAATGTAGGGACAACAGCATCATTACTAACCTATATATAAAAAAAAAAAAAAAGTAATGATTAGTTAAGTACAATATTATATATTGATATTTATTTATAAAAATAAAAATGTATACTTTACATAATCATACCTTTTTTCTTACTGTTGATTTACAAATACTTGAACATACACCCATCATTCCTATATGTATACATTGAACTAATCTAACCTCACACACGTACATTTAGTTAAGTGTTTTATAACTTGTATTAAAGATTTTACTTAAAACAAATATACACAAGGAATAAAGGTCATATACAGAAGAGCATATTTATAAACATTCTATAATATATATATATATATAAATATCATTTACTTAAATGGAAAAAAAAATCAATAAACGCTAGCTAGCTAAATGGTTCAAATTTCATTTGGAAGACCATATATACCATAAAATAATACAGAGGTAATTAAGGTCAGAATTGGATTAGTGTAACCAGTATTATAAATTATGTATCTACTTGCCGTTACTGTATAAATATAAACTAGGCATTATAATAACGCACCCTATTTGAAACATATTTTTCTTATTAATAATTACTATTCTAAGTCCATTTATTACAAGTTTCTCATTTCTAACATATTAGTAAATATAAGTTATTTTTACTTTAGATATAATTGACAAAATATAATTATATTTTTATTTTTATTATACGTATAAATAAAAATTATTATCAATATTTGAGAAATTTAATTAGTATATATCAGATATACTGATATTAGTATATATTTGTATATTTTACATACAAAATAAATATTTATTTTTTAAAAATTAGCAAAAAAAAAAATAATATTAATAATAATTAATCATTCTAGTAGTAATTTATGAAGTAAAAATGTATACATTTCCATCCACTTAACCTAACAAGGTCAATAATATAAATGAACAAAACAAAATTCTTAACGAATAATATTTTTTTAGAAATTATAATAATTATGAATAATATTTAATAAAATATATATGATGTATGAGTATTTTAGAATCTTGAATATTAAATTAGAAAGTTCATTAATATAAAAAAAGTATAAAATTATTGATTAATTTCGTGAAACATTCTGTATTTAATATGTATTTAATAATAATAAAATTAATATTTATACAATTTGTAATTGTAATAAAGATTAAGTTAATTTTCTGTTTTCATCAGTAATGTAATTTTATAACATATAAATGTTAAATTAACAAAAATTCCTATTATTTTAAGTAATGATATAATTTATTTGAAAAAGAAATATTATATTTATATGCATATAAAATAGTTTTATATTTATTTTGAAAATTAATTCAGTAAATAAAATAAAAATTGTTATACTAAAATATTTTAATTAAATTTGTCATCTATTATATCATTATTTACATAACTAATTTAACTAAATTTATTAATTTAGATTTAATTCTTGTGTTTTTTTTTCTTTTTAATTTAATCATAATATAAAAACAATTTTTTAACTTAGTAGTTTAATTAAAATTTTTGTTTGTATTATGTATGTTTCCAAAAAAACTTAAACATTTATGTTGCATTGTTCTGAATTTGTTTAAAATCAATTTTTAATAAAAATTTCAAATTCATATGTTAATAAAAGAACATGTACTGAGTAATTTATAAATTAACCATTTAAAGGATGTCAATGATTTGGAAATTTATTATACCTACTTATTATTATTTATTATACTCTAAATTAAGAGGATATATTAAATCGATTTCCAAACAATTTATCATTATTTATTAGATTATTATAACCAGACATTTGACTTGATTTTTTAAATTATTATTTGATATTAATATATATGAATCCTGTTATTATGTTAGATACCTACCTATAGAGCTGTAACCCTATTAGTTATTAATTTATTACACAATATAATATTTAAATTATAAGTAAATTGTATTAATATTTTATATAGATTAAGTTAGTATTAAATCTCCACAAATTAAAATATAAACTAAAATAAAACAAAATAGCATGTAAAATATTAAATATATATATTATTATATATATATATATATATTCATATATTATGAAAATAAAGAATATGAAAATAAACAAATAATTCAATACAAATATTAAATATAATACCTATGGATATAGTAAAATATTTATATTGATACTAGTATACAGTATTACAAAGTATTTATGTAATTCATTATCTACCTGTATTTGATTAACTCGATATCCATATAACTGCTTTTGTATGGTATCTTCTAAAGCGCGTATCCAAAGCTCTCGATCAGCACGAGTTCTTGCTTGAAAATGGAATGTTTTACCATCTACTGTTACAGTAAACGTAAGATTATCTTCATCGTCAATACCAATCATTGCTCCTTTCAAACGAACACAGCCTCGACGTACACCACGGACCATTTTTTCTCGTGACTAAAATATGAAAATAATCCATCTTATGTCTTAATAATTATAAAACAGTTGTTCAAATCATAGTGTTTAATTTTAATTATAATTGGAATGCAATGAATGCAAATGATAAATCAATATATCATTGTACTCGTATTTTTAAAAAATGTATCGCACACATAGGGACCATATAGGTACACATATTATATTACATTAATGAACACCCTATACAATTTTCAAGTCTCTAACTTCAAAATTGCCAGAGTTATCGTGAAATATTGAAATCAAATTCGTCGAAATTTCAGTTTTCGTGAAAAATGGCGTTTTTCATTATTTTTTCTTTTTTCTATTGCATTGGTAGGAGCAATTTTGAGATATTCGAAAAATGACATAAATAAAGTAACAACTATGTACATCCATTTTCCTACCGGAAACATGCTATTCGTGAAAATCAGAGCATTATTTCGGGTGATAAAAGTGTCTCTAGTCATAAAAAAAAAATTCGAAAAATGACCTAAATAAAGTACCAACAACATCCAATTTGCTACTGAAAACCTTATGCTATTTGTAAATATCGGAGCATTAATTCTGGTCGAAAGTGTCTTCAAACATAAAAATAAGAAAAATCCGTGTAAATACTTTAAATATTGATTATACTGAAATTTCAACTATAAACACTTATAAAAAAAAAAATTGATTCCTGGGATTTTTCTAATATTTTGATATCATGTTAAGTAATAAGTCAGTATACTCTAGTATACTAAGTCAGTAAAATTTTAAATTTTCAGACCATAAAACCCAAAACTCCCAATTTTATCAAACATTATACATATAAAAACAAGAATTTTACGAAATATTCAAAGTTTAATGTTTTGTAGAAAAATTAACGTAACGGTTCCAAAATTTTACCGCATATATAATATAGTAGGTTGTAAGTACCTATGTCTATGTGAAATCAAATAAAATTTCGCTTTGCTCAGAATCTAAAAGTATACAATAATTTTAATAAAAATTTAATATTTACAATAATTATTATGAATAATTAATATTAATTTATTCTATATAATTTGTCGTGCGAATAATGTTGTACAAAAAAAAAAAAAAAAAAAAAAAAATTAAATTATTTATAAGCAGTTAATTGTATTTTATTTTAAAATTTATTGTTCAGTGGTGGATTATGCCACCGGGATGCCGGGAGTTTCCCGATGGGCCGAGGCCCGATTATGACTAATCGAACATCCTAAAAATAATTTTATAATTTATATAAATTTTAAATTAAATTATTTTTAAAATATAAAATTTTTACGAAAAATATTTTATCAAAATTATCAAGTAACCTATTCATATGCAAATCCCAGTTTTGTATAATATAATATTATTCTATATTACTATTTACCATGTCTAAATATATCTATGGGTATTGTGTAATATTACTATGATTTTTATGTATATTGATATACGGGTCTCAGAATAAGAAATTATTCTTTTCTTTTTACTTTATTTAATATACAACGGTCAACGGTTTAGAGGTTAGACAATTAGATATAATCAGGGGCGTCATTTGGGAGGGGCAGGAGTATGCATTTGCCCATCCCTAAATTTTTAAAGAAAATTTGGGCCGGCAGGCATATACCTACTGTTCACGAATCAACGTACCTACATATTAATCATAATTCATAATGAACCGCTACAATTATACAATTGTAATTGTGAATGTGATTTGTGAACTTAATATCATATCATGATAAATACGAGTATGTATCTATAGTGCTGTGCCGGATCTAGGGGGGGGGCGAACCGGGGCACTTGCCCTGGAAGATTTGGTCGGGGGACGCCAAATTACAAAATAAGTTGTATACATATATATTAATAGTTTTTATTCATTTTATAATAAAAGTATTAAACAAATTACAATTTCTATTTCCATTTGATTTGTATTAGATTTCCATTCTAAATTTAATGATAATTTGTTTGATTATTGTATAATGATTATTTTCATGTATTAGTTTGTAATAATTTGTATTTAAATTTTTTATTTAATACATATTTTTTCTAATCTAGCAATTATTTTTTTTCTTTTATTCTCTTTCATTTTTTTTTTTTTTTTTAAAGTTTAACTGGTACATACGTATAATTGTGGGCATAACAAAGGGGGAGGGCGCTAATTTTATACTTTGCCCCGGGTAAAAAATATACTAGATCCGGCACAGCTATAGAGTATAATATATAGGATAACATTATATTATGCACTATATTATGTCATGTAATATATGTATTATAATTTAAGTACAAAATGTATATAGGCAGTGGCGTAGACAAGGGTGGGCAAGTTAATGATTTTTTAAAACTCGGTTAAGTTAAGTTAATATGAATCAATAAGAAAAAGTTAAAAGTTAAAAGTTAATAAAATGTTTGGTAACTCAGTTAAGTTAAAAGTTAATACCAATTTTTTTTTTAACTTTTAAAGAAGTTAAAAAAAAGTTATTTTCTTTTATATGTTATCGTACTTTATTTCAATTATTAACGTAAAATAATGAAATTTTCAACTCTTTAACTTTAAAATGTCCTGAGTTATCATGAAATATTGAAATAGAATTCGACGAAATTACAGTTTTCGTGAAAAGTGCCGTTTTTTCGTCGTTTTTTCTATCGCATAGGGTCAATTTTGAGAAATTCGAAAAATGACCTAAATAAAGTACCAACTACATCCACTTTCCAACCGGAAACATATGATATTCGTGAAAATCGGAGCATTATTTCGGGTAGTAAAAGTGTCTTCAGACATAAAAAAAAGACACACATATCATTGTAAAACCAATACATTCTTCGCTTCGCATCTAGACCGTGATCTTGGGGGGGGGGCGATTTTTTTTATAAATATATCTATATCATAAGTTGTATACTAATATATTTATATTTATATAGCACTCCCTTGATCAGTGATCACGAGCCGTCACTGTTATTATTACATTAATATTATGTTACAAATATATATCTAGACTTATTCAGGTATTCATTTCATTGTAACGTAAAAAGAGTTAATTTACAAAATTATTGCGATATTTCTATTAAAATTAAATCAATTACTGAATTTTGTATAATATTATACGGTCCTTGGGGGGGGGGGGAGATCACCCCTATCGCCGCCCCTCTTAAATACGTGCCTGCGCTTCGCTCAAAATCTAAATGCATTAATGTTTAGTTCGGATTTTGGTTTATAGTTTATATAAATATTAAATATTTTAATATACTAATTTATTACGTTGTATGCATAGGCGAAACTACGGGTCAGGCCAGTCAGGCCATGGCCTGACCTAATACTGACTGAAAATTTTTATAATGTATATTATATATTTTAATAATTATTTGGGCATATATTTAAGTGATTTTTTTAAAATTCCTAATATTATATTTTTTTTAAATTAAAAACTTTATTTTTCACATCTAAAATTCGTGAAATTTTGCGTTTAAAAATAAATATTTACGTACTACACGAATGCAAGATTATTATGCCACTCATGCGCATACTTATTAGAAGTGTACGAATATGTGGGCTTGAATCGCTTATTGATATAATTCTTAAATTAAATTGTACACACTCTACAGTCTACACAAAGAAAAAAAATTGGTTATGGAGTATAATATTCTATATTTCTATGTACTATAGTATAATCGGTTTTAGATATTTTTATAGATTTAAACGATTTAGACCTAAAATATATTATATATAATATTAATATATTATAGCAACAAGCAATAGTTAATTTTTCGTAATAATAAATAAGTCGACAGTCGGTATTTCGGTAATGTTTGTTTCGTGGTGATTTATCCGTATTATCGATTATGCGTCCCTTATAAACTTATTAATTTTTTAATTTTTTTTTTTTTATATATTTTGTTTGGCCTGACCTAATAAAAATGTCTAGTTTCGCCTATGGTTGTATGTATAACTACTACTGCTTTATACTGGAATACTCAGTTTAAAGTTTTCTGTTGAAGTGTCTTTGACCTTAAATTGTAATTCATGAATTAATGATGAATTAATGATTAATTAATGATGAACAGGAAATAATGTCTTCTTGAACCATGAATAGAATTGAATATATTAAAAATATTTTGCTAACACTTTTATCAAAATAGTAAAGATGTTGAGACCATTGGTTAATGGTGGAATATAATCGGTAGTTACTAGTTGATATTTTTAGAAGTTCAAAGTTATTTAAATTTATTTTTACTATTTATGTTAGTTTAATAAATTGCTATTTTCAAAATTTATAAAAATTATTAATGGATATTCATTGAATCAAATTTAATTTGTTCCTTTTATATAGTACGATCAAAATGTTATTTATGACGTGGTTTGAATTTATTGATGATAGATTAGGCGCAGGTAAGCATACTTTAAAGTTTAAATTATATTTTATAGCTAAAAATACTAAGCACAATATTTATGATTTAAGACTGGAGAACTAAGGATTGGCCAATGATGTCAACAACTGCAATTCCTATATTATTAGGGATAATATATATTATTTTTGTAAAATTTGTCGGTCCGAACTATATGGCGAACAAAAAGCCTTACACCCTACGAAAAGTATTAACAATCTACAACTTGGCGCAAATTGTGGCTTGTATATATCTTACCATAGAAGTGAGTATCCCGATATTCATAATAACTTTAATTCATTACATTATATAAAAAAATATTTAATTACATAAATATTTATTTGTATACTTTCAGCTTAAATTATAATGTGCTTATTTTTTTTTATAGTATTTAAAAACAAAACCAAATCTGGGATGTGACCCGTTAGATACATCAAATGATCCAATGGCATTATACGTAAATAACTAAAAAATAGGAATATTATAAAATATTAGATAGGTACTCATATTAATTGAATTGAATTTTTTAGGCAGCTAAACTAGTTTGGTGGACATCAATTTTAAAATTATCAGAATTAATTGAAACGGTAAATAATCAATACATTATTCAACATTTTTGTTTGTCGTTATTTATTTATGTACGTTATCAGTGACGATGAACTGATTTTAAATCACTGAGATTAGAACCATTTATATAATTTACTCATACACATTACACAGACGATTGACACAATATTATAGACTATATTACAGTACGTCATATCCATACACGAAACATTTACCTCTTAAAATAACTACGATATTTACTTTATACCAGTGAATTTAATTTTCGATGTCAGTGTTATGTACATCGAAAACTACTAGAAATCTCAATAAATCAAATGCATATTACAGGTTTTTTTTGTACTCAGAAAAAAACAAAATCAAGTTTCTGCACTTCATATATACCATCACGTTACAACATATTTTTTTATATGGATCGCCTCAAGGATAAATCCAGGTAATCATCATTTGTATTACTTACTTATTTTTAATTTTATATAGGGATATACGTCATTCAGCTTTTCTCTACATTAATTTATTAGTTCTTATTTATTTAAAAAAATAATAAAATATATATAAATTAGAAGTAGGATGTAAATATCGATAACACTAAATATAACTAGGCATATAAAGATATTAGTTTTAGATTTATGCGAAGCGAAAAATTTATTGGTTTTACAATGATATGTCTTTTTTTATGTACACACATTTTTGACCCGAAATAATGCTCCGATCATATTTTTCCGTTAGAAAATGGATGTAGTTGGTACTCTACATAAGTCATTTTACGAATTTCTCAAAATTGACCATATGGCATATGCCATAGAAAAAACGGAATTTTTCACGATCACTCATGTAATTTTGAACTTAAAGACTTGAACACCTTTTGGGTGTAAACATAGATACTGCACAGGTATATAATACAATTTTTGAACCGTTATGTTAATTTTTCTACAAAATATAGAACTGAATATTATTTTTTAAATCTCGTTTTTATGTATATCATGTTTGATAAAATTGGCAATTTTGGGTTTTAAGGTCTGAAAATTTTACTGACGTATACTCAATACTTATATGTTATATATTACTTAACATAATACCAAATTAATAAAAAAATCCCAAGTATCAATTTTTTTTATAGCTATTTAAAGTTGATATTTTAGTGTAATCGAAAATCTAAGATTCCGTATAAGTATTCTTCTTATTATTTCTAAATACTTTTACAATAATGATTAATAAAAACGCCAAACATTTTTTAAAAGTTTTGAAAATTTTATTGAAGCACATTAATATAAAGCTTAACGTACAGGTATTTCTAAAATATTAGAAAAATAATTTTATTTTATAGTATTTAAAGTTAAAATTTTTGTAAAATCGATATTTAAATTATATATACATGGATCCTTCTTATTAATTTAAATAATTTATAATAATGTTAAATAAAAATGATAAATTTTTTTGTAAAATGTATTAAATAATACACTTTTTTTAAAAGAAAAAAAATCTTAGAATCTATACAAATATTCTTCTTATTATTTCTCAATACTTTTACAATAAAAATTAATATAAAAGCAAAAAATTTAGAAAATATTAGAAATATCTCAAGCCACAATTTTTTTTTATAGGTGTTTAAAGTTTTAATTTCAGTAAAATAAATATTTACCGTATTTTTATGGATTCTTCTTATTGTATTTCAATTTTTTAAAATAATGTTAAATAATATTAGTAAATTTTTTTTGAAAATTATATTAAAGCTCAAACACATTATACTTAACTCAATACCAATTAATTGTCAATTATTATATTTACGATTTTTTTTTTTTTTATATCTATTAATAGTATATAAAGTAAGGAAGGGATACTGGTGTAAAGAGGATAGTGATGAATTTTGATTAACATTTGAATGCAATGATAAATCATTACATTCGAAAACGATTCTGAGCGAAGTTCATCAGATAGGTAATCAGATATTTTTACATTTATCAGTCCCCAAGTTCAATATAAATAATTTATCATTAAACCCCTAAATGAATCACCTAAATACCCAAATCTGACTGTATACTTCGCTCAGAATCGTTTTAGAATGTAATTATTTATCATTGCATTCAAATTGTAATCAAAATTCATCTCCTCCTCTTTACACCTATATATCCTTTCCTTTATTTTTAATAATAATAGTGAAAAGATAAGTACCTATAAATGTAATAAAACATATTATCAATTTAATTGCGGTCAGAATTATACTCATATAATAAAATATTTCATGAAATTGTTTTTTCTTTTAGGTGGAATTGTACGAATACCAGTCATGCTAAATAATATGGTTCACATGGTAATGTATTCATATTATTTATTATCAGCTATGGGTCCAGGAATACAAAAAAAGATTAATAATTATAAGAAATACATTACTATAATACAAATGGTAAATACATTTTAATATTTATGTAAAAACGAAATTGCACAAATCATAATAAATATTTACTAGGTATATGAAATTTAATTTGAAATTAAAACATACTTTTTAAACATGAGTTATTTGTGTTTTTGTAAGCGTGTGTAATCGATATTATTTCTTGTCATCCATGTTTCTTTGAATATATGTGCATAAAACTAACATCGTTATGAATGAAATATTAGCATACTAACAATAAGTATATTAACATTATTTACAATTTTAATGTCGCATGTCAGTCAAACTAAACATATATTTAATATTGACCTTTGTATTTTTTTTTTTTTTTTTAGGTACAATTTTGTTTCTTGATCGTCAACTCCTTGTTTTATTTAGCTCCTGGGTGTCAAGTACCTAATGTATACGGAATAATATTCATTCCAAATGTGTTTATTGTATTTTACATGTTTTATGATTTTTATAGAAAATCATATACAAAAAAACTTGTTGACCATAGTAGTAAATCGAAAAATTTAGTTAATAATAATAATAATTATAATACTATTAATAAAAAAAAAATGAAAGATAAATAAAGATTTTAAACATAATAATTATTTAAATTTTACAACATATTTCACTAAATAATTTGACAATTTATTATTTATTATCATCATTATTTGTATTATTATAAAAATATAGTATAGCAATTAATTAGTATAAATACAAAATAATCATTATATTAAAAATTATAAATTCATCACACCTTATACGAGTATATTATATTATTACAGTTCAATAATCTTGATCATGTCATATTATATTTTGTAATTAAATGTAGATACTTTTTCCAAATAATTCAATTTTCAAACATTACTTATTAGTTATTAAAATAGAATACATATATAATTATTATACTAACAGGTGTTTCATTTATTCATTTTAAGATTTAAAAAGGTGTAATCAATACAAATATAATGAAAATTTAATATACCTAAATAAATTTGATTTTAATAATTATTAAATACTATATGTAATAATTAATAAGTTATATTTAAAATCGGTGTGGCATAATTTATAATTTATTACTAAATTTAAAACTTAATTGTGATCCTAGATATACGATTATTCATAATGAAATAGATTTTAATTTAAGGTCATATACCTAACTATTAAAGGTTTTTTGTAATAATTACAATTTAATCTATCATATTATTTTCCGTATTGTGTACATTGTACACAATATTGTTAATATTAACGTTATATTGAGAATATGTATAATATAAAAATTGTTTTCTGTACATAAATTAATTTAAATTTAATAACTAATAAGTAATAATAAATGTTATACACTCATAATTTATAATATATTTTATATTGTACCTATTGGCTATTATTAATACAAAAATGTATGTTATATAAAAATAAAACTTTATACAAATTATTATTATTATCCAACCAAAAATGGTTTGTTCTTTCCCTAATTCCAAATTAATTTTATAAATCCATAAATCCGTTGTCCATATAAATTTACTAATTACTTTTTTCTTTATTAATAAAAAGACTATTTAATAAATTCCATTGTTTTGAAAACGATAATCTTTATATCTTTATTTTTTAATCTTTTATCGATACTCGTATTTACGAAACGATATTAACATTATATTAGTAGTAAAATAACCTAAATGTAATCGGACATATTAGATTTCAAGCAAAGCGAAAACTGTATTGGTGTTACAATGATGTGTCTTTTTTTTATGTACCTTACGTAGACAATTTTTCGACTAGCAATAATGCTCAGATTTTCAGGAATAGTATATGTTTGCGGTTGGAAAGTGGATGTAATTGGATACTTTATGTGGGTTATAATTCGAATTTCTCAAAATTGGGCTTATGGGGCAAGAAAACCTACCAAAAAATTATGAAAATACGGCATTTGTTATGAAAACTGAAATTTTGACGAAATCAATTTCAATATATCACGAACTATGACAATATGTAACTTAAAAACTTGAAAACTCTATTGGATATTCACATAGGTATTATATACGGAATAATATTTTGGAACCATTACGTTAATTTTTTTACAAAATATATAACTTTAAATAATTCATAAAAATCTAGTTTTTATCTGTATAATGTTTGATAAAATTGGCAATTTTGGGCATTAAAGTCTGAAAATTTTACTGAAGTATACTCAACTCACATATTACTTAACATATTACCAAAATATTAGAAAAATCCCAAGTCTCAATTATATAGCTGTTTAAAGTTCAAACTCAATAATCATTTATATAGATTTTTCTTATTTCTCAATATTTTACAATAATGTTAAAATTAACAATTTTGATAATTTTTTTTTTTTTTTTTTTTTTTAGCTTTTTAATTATAAAAAGTGGATCTGATACTCCTGTGGAAAGAAAATAGACATAAAGAAGATAGTGTTAAATTTTCATTGGAATTTGAATGCAATGATAAAACATTAAATTCGAAAAAAGATTCTGAGCGAAGCACAGTCAAATTTGGGTACCTACTTATTTGTTTTATGGACATTTACATTGAAGGTAGATGAAGTTATTAAATGTAAAAATTTTATTCAATACATAAATTATTTGATAAATTTCGCTCAAAATCGTTTTTTCGGATTTAATGATTTATCATGGCATTCAAATTTTAATTAAAATTTGCTCTTTAGACATGTACCCTTTCCACAGCAGTATCAGCTCTTCGATTATAAAATGGATTAATGTATAACGTGGAATTTAATGTTTATGATTATAATGATTTGTGTATTGTGTTCATTATAAATTTATGGATACTATTTATACCGAAACCCGATATTTCGATATACATTACTGATATATCTATATAATACCAAAAACTTTTGTAGAAAACCATAGGCCAATATTAAAATAAAACCTATATGACGACACCCCATAAAACTATGCTATACATACATATATGTACTCAACACTCAAGTCTGAAATTACCTATATTAGGATATTATCACAGAATGATTATTCTTCAACTCTATATTTTGTGATAATTAAAATAATTTTTTCTGTGATTTCGGTTTAAAAAAAAAAAATCGATACTACCAATACAAATATTATTTTATTCATATATTGGCCTATGGCCCACCTTTTATTATATTTAAAACATTTACATTTTTTATATATTTTATATTTTAAATATTAATCAAAATACTTAATAAAAGTAGATGTTATTTGTATGAGGATAAAAATTGTATAAATTAAGTTCTCTGTGGTATTTAGTATTAGTATAATAATAATATTAATATATGTCGTATGATTTCCTTACAAAAATATACATTTATATTGTGTAGGTGTAATTACTATAATAAAGTTTCAGTCATATGACTGTTTCAAGTCAATTATGTTTTGTTTTACATATAAATTACAATTACACAGTAACCTCAATGTTATTTCACAATACAAAGGATTAGAAAATTATTTATTCCATAAATATATGTACATTCAATAATATCATATTACTACGAACTTATGTTAATTAAATTAGAAATAGGCGGGAGACTTGTCTATTTAAAAACAAAATATTCACCAAGCTGATAAATACTAGTCGCATGGGTGGTGCTAATTTATTTTAATTTTAACGGTTGGGAACTTGTTTTGGGGTAGTAGTTTCATTAGTACATATTTATTACTCTTTAATACTAAACATATTTTTAGTTAAATTAAAAATAATGGAAGCAACAAAAGAATTTTTTGAAAAGTTTGATGCTTTTGTTGACCAATATGGAGGTAAATAATCATTTCTTTTTTTAATAATATTATATATTTTATATAATTAAAATTATTAAAGCTTATAATTGTGTAAAGTGATAAGTTGAAATGTACAGCATTATAAAATATTTCTATTTTTAGATTCTGAGCGAAGTAAAGAATGTATTAGTTTTACAGTGATTTTTGTATTTTTTTTTTTTTTATTCATATAAACACATTTTCGACCTGAAATATTACTCCGATTTTCACGAAGAGCAAATATTTCCGTTAGTAAAGTGTATGTAATTGGTACTTTATTTAGGTCATTTTTCGAATTCCTCAAAATTGAGTCTATGCGATAAGAAAAACTAACAAAAAATGACAAAAATACAGAATTTTTTACAAAAAATAAAATTTTGACGAAATCGATTTCAATATTTTACGAAAACTAAGGCAATATTTAACTCAAAAACTTGAAAATTTTATTGGGTGTTCACATAGGTACTATACATATTACATATATAATATATATACGTAATATAATTTCGGAACGGTTATAATAATTTTTAAATAAAATATAACTTTGAATATTTCCTAAAATTGTTATTTTTTATTTCTATAATGTTTGATAAAATTGACAATTTTGAGTTTTAAAGGCGGAAAATTTTATTGTAATAATCATCTTGTATAGTATTATCTTGACATATTACCTAAATATTCCAAATCTCAATTTTTTTATGGCTATTGAAAGTTGATATTATTAGTGTAATCGAAAATCTAAGATATTTTATAGGGAGTTTTCTCATTATTCCTCAATATTTTTACAACAATGATTAATACAAAGAAGAGCTGATATTTTTGTTCTGTGGAAGGAATACAGGTGTAAAGAGGAATAGTGTTATAGTTATAATTTTATACCTAACTGTTTAAAAATGCATAATTGTAAGAGATCAAATTTTTAACACAATTTTTAAAACAAAAATATTTGTACATTTATTCACTAAATATTCTTGTCGTATAAAAATGTAAATATTCTAATCAATTATTTGACTAACTACGGTCAGAATCGTTTTTTCGAATTCAATAATTTATCATTGCATTCAAATTTTAATCAAAATTAAACACTATTCCCCCTCGACCCTTCCACATTAGTAACAGCTCTTCTCTTTTTTTTACTTTTGAAGTTTCAAATATAAATCTGTAAGTATAATAAATTCATCAATGAAAAATATTTTACTTTTGTAATAGTGTTTATTTAAATATTTTAAAAAACATATATCTAAGTACTTTTCTTGAGTAAATATGTGTTATTATTGATACTGAAGTAGTTTTATCTTAGTTTTTACATTTTAACGATAACTATAATCTCATATATATATGTTACGGGCAAATCCCGAAACTCGGTCAAATCGCGATTTGCCTAATTGGTTCTCGGGCAAATTCCGAAAATTTCCTAATAAATTAATGTATATTCAATTACAATAGAAAATAAATAACAGGCAGGTAATAAAAAATAAAATATCACCATTATGCTATCTCAAACGTAAAAAAACCAATTAAAACACACTTAGAAATGATCGTATGAAAACGAACATCATTTTTACAATTACAAAATATTAATATATTATAAGATTACTATATAAGATACGAGTAATTAATATAGATAGTTCAGATAGTTTGTTAATATAGTTAGTCTTTGTAAACCGTTGTAACTGACAAGTATTTTTTAATACGTCGAATAAAGAGGAGACAAACATTAAAACCAAATTTGAAGAAAAGCTTTTAAATATTATTAAAAATGACAGTAGTAAAGAAAAAATGGGATTAATACGGGACAGGGATTTGCCCGGGCACATCGCGAAGTGACCGAATTTCGGGATTTGCCCGTAACATATATATTAAAATAGATATAAAAATAATATAATAAATATAAGTAGGTAATAAATATACCTACTTTAAATATAGTAAAATTAAGAATTAAAATATTTTTATAATATAATATATATAAATAATTTATATTACCTACTTTATTAAAGATTTATTTAAAAAAAATATATGACTAAATAAAGACTGCTACATATAATAAGTAATTTATTAATAATAATATGTTAAAACTAAGTCACTTATTTAATCATTCACATCCAAAGATATAATATAGAATTAATGCATTGGGCACATCGAAAATATTAGGGTAATATTAATAATCTTTAGATTTTTCAAAAAAACATAGTTAAAATTTTTTTTATTATTTTTTAAGTGTATTTATTTATAGTTTTATAACTATAAATAAATAAATAAATATATATATATATATAATAATATATATATATATATTACTTTTGAAATAAAATAAAAACAAATTAATTTTTAAATTTTTTTAAAATTTTCAGATCCTAGAACTAATGAATGGCCTCTGGTTCAAGGAATTACTTCTGCATTAGCATGTGCTTTAGTTTATTTGTATTTGGTTTTATATTTAGGTCCAAAATTTATGGAGAATAGAAAACCATTTAAATTAAAACAAATTATTATAGTTTATAATATAATTCAGTTAGTAGCGTGTATCTTCATATTTTATATGGAAAGTATTATTTTAAATACAGTATTAAATGTTTGTAACAATGTCCATTGTATTAGTAAAAGTAGTTATAGTATACAAATACATTTTTATTATTCAAAGTTTATCACCCTATATAATAGGCAATATTGTTATTAATCATATTTAATGTAGTTATTATAATAATTTTTCATAAATATATATATATTATATATAAATAAATTTATTTTATATATTAGATTTTGATATCTGGATGGACAACTAATTATACTCTTGGATGTGAACCTGTTGATTTTAATGCACCACATTCTAATAGAGTATGTAATAAGTAAATATTTTAATTAATAATAAAAATTATAGATCTTTAAATTATTTTTTTTGAGACCTAAGTATTATAAAATAAATTTCTAAATGTATTACTATAATGATAGATATATATTATTATATTTTTTTAGTTAGCCAAAATTTTTTGGTGGACATACATGTTAAAGTTGGTTGAATTTTCTGAAACTGTAAGTATTATTCTTATTAAAATAATCATAGGCGCAAACCATAGGCAATAGCTAAAAAAAATGGGGAGACTTAAGTCTCCTATAATATTGACTAAATTGTCAACATAAAATACAAATTATATCTTAAAAAATTGTGTTTATTTAAATAAAAAATATTTGATAAAAATGATCATTTTTTATGTCTGATTTATTATATGTAGTAATACTGCTACAATCGTCAAAGTGCAATACTATATTATATTATAAAATATTTTTTAATTAATGATTTTGATTGGATTACTTTATTTTTGTCTCTTTCCACATTTTTATTTTTCAATAAATTAAGAGAACAATATTATTTATAGAGACTTGGATGTATTTTGGGGGATCTAGGTCCCACAAACAACCTCTATTTATGCCTATATAATAAAAAATTACAATATTATTATATTTGGTTTACATCACATATAACTATAATACAATTTTTAATTGTATTTCATTAATTAGTAGGCCTCGATTCAATTCACTGTCTGTGGTTTCAAATGGCCCCACTTTTTTGGAGTTAAACATTAAATATCTATTATAAAATTTAATGTAAAAAATATATCAAAGGACTTAACACATCCACTTTTTTTTCTTTTATAAAATATTTGCATTTAGAGTTTAGACAAATAAAAAGCAACATTTTAATTTAATTTATTTTTATATGTAATAGGTATCACATTTAAATGCTTAAGTTAATAATTCATTTTTATACAAAAATACACAAAATATTTATATTTTATTAATGTATAATATAATTTTAGGCATTTTTCATACTACGCAAAAAAATGAACCAAGTTTCTGGACTACATGTTTATCACCATGCGTCTACATTTCTTTTAGCATGGGCAGCAACTAAATATTTTCCAGGTAAATAATATATTAAAACTACATATTTATATGATTTTATTTTTAAAAAGTATTTAATATATCTCTTTATAATAATTAATTAATTAGGCGGTATGGCTTCTTTTCCAATTTTGATAAATTCATTAGTACATATAATTATGTATAGCTATTACCTAATGGCAATAATGGGACCACAATATCAAAAATATGTGGTTAAATATAAAAAATATGTTACTATTATTCAATTGGTAATTATTTTTTTAACCAAATTTTATTACATATAAAATTTTAATTAATATTTCTTTTATAGGTTCAATTTGTTATTTTACTAGTACATACACTACAGGCTGTGTCATCTAGTTGTCCTATGCCAAATATATATTTATATGGAATGATACCAGACATTAGTGTATTATTTTATTTATTTTATACATTTTATAAAAATACATATAATAAAAAACAAAAAATGTAGAGCTCAAATTTACAGAAAAAATAAAATGAAAATATAATTTTGTAATTTGTGTATAATAAAATTTTATAAATAATTTATATATTGCAAATATTTGTTTATTTTATTTATAAATTATATTATATAATTAAGAAAATTAAAATGTGTATTATTTTGTTTATTTACTGTATTTTGTTACTAACCTAAATTTAATAATATTAAATTCAGTTATAAAATATTATTGCAATTCAGAATATAAAATAATTAAAGTAGATACCTATACCTGTGATAATTTCCAAAAGTTGAAATGATCAATATTCTTATTTCTTTTATCAATACTTAATTATATAATATATTATTTTTAAAGTATTTCATTACTGAGTTAAAATATAATTTTAAACCTACTTTTTTAAATTTATTTTTCTATTGTTTATATAATAACTTAAATTATATTGAGTTGTGTTCATACAAATATTATTTATAAATTTCTATAAGTAGGTACATGTAGAAAATAATCTTAATAAAATAATAAATTATGATAAAATTTGCATATTGTTTACAAATATAGAAAAACACTGATAAATATAATATTAAAGTGTAGTATATATTTAAATTTGTTAAAAATTATCAGTATGTTGACATTAAATATATTATGTATTTTATAAGAAAAAATTTAATTAAAATCAAAAATCTATTCCTCTAATTTATAATATGAATTCAAATAATATTGTCTATGAGGCAATTATTATATAAATAATTATGTAAATGTAGTAAATATACAGCTAAATAACATAATTTTTTTAACAATTTTTTTTTTAATATCTCCTTAAGCTTACATATTTTTATATTATTATGCTTACCGTATAATATGACAGTGTTCCCGAGATGTCATCAAGTACACACCAACGATACTGCCATCCTTTAACGACATTTGTCCATTTGCTCAAAGTACCTTCCATTCTAGTTTAATTATTAAAGACAAATATTAATAATTATTAGAATTCATCGTTTAAATATTGAATATAAATTTAAAAATATTTATATTTGAAAGAATATTAATATTTTATTATAATGTTATAAATAAATGAACTGTTGTTATTAAATACAATAACAATTAACAATACTAATAATAAAAATATAAATAAAATTAATAAAAAAAAAACAAAACTTAAAAAATAAATATATTCAATATTGCACTGGCCACTGATAACAATTATCTGTACGATTGTAGGTACAACTTTTCTAGTTTGATAACCAAAATGAAAATTATATTTAAAGGTATATGTATACATTCACTCTATGATATAAACATACATACATACATACATACATACATATATATATATATAATTTAATAGAATAAAAGAAGGTGGTAAAACATGTCCAGTGTGACCAAAGCAATAGTTTACAAACAATCATATAAAATAAATTTTGTAATTTGAAAAGTTTACTCAAATATTCTAATTTAGAGAGTTTGATGTTAAAGGATTATTATTTTATTATCTATTAAATAATTAAATAATAAGATAGTAAGGCACATAAATCACATTAGTTTATCCTCATAAACGTATATAAATAATAAGTAAAACTATAAACATAAATCAATAGTTTTAAATGTAAATTTGTAACTTTAAAATATAATTAATATTAAATATAATAATAATAAATTAATTTTATTTAATTGACGGGTAATATGTAAGTATATTTCAGTAAAATTTTCAGACCTTAAAACCCAAAATTGTCAATTTTATCAAACATTATATACCTACATAAAAACGAGAATTTTACGAAATATTCAAAGTCCTATATTTTGTAGAAAAATTAACGTAATGGTTCAAACATTTTACCACATATATATAGTATCTATGTAAATACCCAATAAAATTTTCAATTCTTTAACTTTAAAATTTCCTGAGTTATCGTGATATATAGAAATAGAATTCGTCAAATGTCAAAATTACAGATTTCGTGAAAAATGCCGTTTTTTCGTCGTTTTTTCTATCGCATAGGGTCAATTTTGAGAAATTCGAAAAATGACCTAAATAAAGTACCAACTACTTTCCAACCGGAAACATAAGCTGTTCATGAAAATCGGAGCATTATTTCGGGTAGTAAAAGTGTCTTCAGACATAAAAGCAAAAAAATAAAAATATCAATTTCAACATCTATAAAAAGAAATTGAAACTAGGAATTATTCTAATATTTTGATATGATGTTAAGTCTTAAGTAATACGAGTATATAAGTAATAAGTATACTTCAATAAAATTTTCAGACCGTATAATGTCAAAAATTGCCAATTTTATCAAACATTACATACTCGTATACATAAAAACGAGAGTTTTATGAAATATTCAAAGTCCAATATTTTGTAGAATAATTAACGTAACGGTTGCAAAATTTTACCACATATATATAATATACCTATGTGAATATCCAATAAAATTTTTAAGTATCTTACTTCTAAATTTTTCAAGTTATCATGAAATATTAAAATCGAATTCGTCGAAATTCCAGTTTTTGTGAAAAATGCCGTTTTTTTCGTCATTTTTTCTACCGGTTAGGGTCAATTTTGATAAATTCGTAAAATGACCTAAATAAAGTACCAACTATAATCACTTTCCAACCGGAAACATATGCTATTCATGAAAATGGGAGTATTATTTCGGGTAGTAAAAGTGATTTCAGGCAAAAAAAAAAAAAAAACAAACACATCATTGTAAAACCAATATATTCTTCGCTTCGTTCAGAATCTAAAAAATGTGTATGATAACAATAATTAATAATAAATAATAATAATGATAAGGATAAAAGAAAAAATTATTATCAATAAATAAAAATGTATCATAAAAGTTCGCCAGACCCGGTCTTTTTAATTAGTGGAGAAGCGAGAGACTTGGTCCGTTGGACTAAATCTGCTGGACTTTCAAATTTTAAGGAGTTAATCCTTAGAACACCACATACGGTAGGACTTTTTAGAGGATTTAATCCGCCACAGATCAAATCCGTCAAAAAATCCTCTCGTGTATGGTACCTAATATAACTGTATAACATATTAACATATAACAATAATCAACTGATTAGGTAGGTAGGTACCTATTGTCCTACTTCCTACGTCCGTAAACAAGGCAATATAAATTCGTGTTACATAAGGCGGGCCGCACACAGAGGAAACTTTTTTCATGAAACTGGTTTCATGAAACGTGAAACTTAAGTTTCACGAAACCATTATATTGAAAAAACAAATAAACGCGCACACAGAGTTTCATGAAACCAAAATTTCTCATAGTTGCGCAACCGCGGTTTCGTGAAACTTGTGATTTTGGTTTTAACAATAAAGTTTCGTTAGTTACGGCAATTTTTAATTAATATTTTAGAAGCAGTTTATAAGTATTTTGATATAATAATTATATAATATATATTTTACAGCATTTATTTAATCTTCAAAACAATAGCAATAATATAAATAATTATTTTTAGCAACTTATTTGAATCACATTATTTGTATTAAGTGAATAGTGTTAATAATAGACCTATTAACCCACATAAATTATTGTTTATATAATATACATTTGCATAACTACTACGTTGACTATCTTTTAAAAGTGGATGAATCCAATATCTGCGGTTCTTTTTTTTGTTTTTTAGCCACCAATATAACATAAACACATCTTCATCGTCAGTTCGTCAGACAACATTGTTGAAACTATAAATTTTAGTTTCATTGGTGTACGGCAAATATGAAATAAGTTTCTTAAAACTAATTTCATGAAATTGGTTTCTTAAAACAAGTTTCTTCAGTGTGCGGCCCGCCTAAATGGTGAAATTTCATGTAATTTTTCTACGACAATTATTATCTAACCATTCTTTGTGACACAAAATTTTGATTATCCTGACATACTGTATCTGTATATGTACACGTGTATTTTTTTTAATATAATATAACTATATACGATTTATAGTTTAAGTATTGACTTGTGGATAATATATTTAAATAAATAAAAACCTAATTCCACAAAAATTTACTTTGTTATTGAAATACCTACGTATTTGCTTAAAATAAAAGTAAATTTTTGTGGATTTGGGTTTTTATTTATTTAAATACTATATAAGTGTCAGCGTGTTTTGGACGAATTATATATTATATTTATATATTTAATATTAATATATAGGTATATACTATATTATATATATACTTGTATATATATATAATGTATTATTCATGTATTTAAAATGATATAAGGTGTACCTATACCATCATCATAAAAAATTAAAAACATATCTTATAATTTAATTATAAATAGCATATTTTTTATTGGCATAATAATGCGAACAGGGTATATATGCATATTAATAATTATTATTATTCCGCACACTTTCATTGTGTTTGTGACGTTTTAGATATTTTATTATTATATATGATCACATTGATCACAAATCACAATATAAAAATATTTTATTATATAATTTATAGATTATAGGTATACATACAACATTACAAATTTACAACCCGAATTAATTATCATAACATTTGTAATATTATTTAAATAAACATATTATGTTTTTCTATTGTGCATATCCGGACGTTGCTCGTAACTTGTGTAAAACTGTAAGGTAAGTACGAGTATATTTTATACAATTATCAATATATTAATACGTCCATGAATTTATGATGTACATTATATAACATGTCCACGCATACAATACAACTGTGTAGTATATTGTACCTACTACCTATATTATGTTACGGGCAAAGTAAGAAATCGAGGGCATTGTATAAAATGACCAATTTCAATGGTCAATGTAGATATTTAACATTAAGTTAATGTATAACACCGTCATGCAAAACGATGTTATAATAGTCATACAATACCCTCGACTATCCGCACCAGTATCAGGTTTATACTAGTACACTACTAGGTATTAGGTTGGTATTTTTTAGTTCCTTGGGGGTTGGGGTATAGCCCCACCCTTACAAAAAGAGCCGCAAAGTGATGTTTGAGGAAATGAGCAAACCCAGCAAGCGTAGTGAGCTATCCTTTACACTTGAAAACTATAAGCTATAGGTACTTAGGTTTTTTGAAAAACTCAAAAACTTAATCATTAAAAAACTATAACCTAAATAGTTTTGAAATATATTTCTAGGGTCGGCCCGGGTATTTGAGGGTCCAGACAGGGTTTTTTTTGGGGGGGGGGGCCCAATAATTTAGAAGAAATCAAATATCAAAAGAAGGTAAGGATATTATTAGAATAATATATTATTAAGTAGGTAGGTACCTAATGTACTAATGTTTAATTAAATTTTATAGGTATAATTATGCAAATTATTGAAGTAGCCTTCTTAAATCAACTGTCTATTTCGAAATTTCATTGAAAATATTTTCTTTATTTATATTTTTTAGTTACCTCTTACCTATATCTTATTCTACTGATATTATGATAATATAATACTGATATTACATTATTTTATGGAGTAAGAATATTTTGAGAAAATTTTGATATTTTTAATCATTTTTAATTTCGAAAAAACTCTTTTGAATATTAGTTGTATCTTGTATTAATGATAATATTATATTGACCCTGTATATTTCCTACTTTAACCGTAACATATATATTATATAAATAAAATATTATAATAGTGCTAATGTGCTATACGCTGTCTTAATTCGTTAAATTAATACCTATAATATAATATATAAATAAAATAAATGTAGGTGCAACTGGTGTTAAAATGTTAAAGATGATATAATTATACATTATACAGCATTCACAAAACTTTAGAGACTACATTATTATATACGAGTAGGTATTTGGCTTACCAGTAAACTAGGATTTTTTGAGAGATTCCGTCTGCATATTTACCGACCCTAGCTTGATTCAGCACAGTGGGCGGAGCTAAGACCTCTAAACATTATTTACGTATATTTTTACGGATTTTTTATGTACCTATTCATTATTCAAGCACATCAAATATTCAAATAATTCAAAATAAAAAAAGAAAATAAAAAGAAATTTAGGAGCAAATATAAATGAGAACTATAAGCTATAACCTATAATAACATTATAATAATCGATTAATCGAAATAATAGATTTGGGTATTTAGAATTTTAGATGATTAATTTAAGGATTTCATGATAAATAATTTATATGGAATGTAAAAACTAATGAATGTAAAATTTTTAATCAATAGATATATTATCTGATGAACTTCGCTGAAAATCGTTTTTACGAATGTAATGATTTATCATTGCATTCAAATGTTAATTAAAATTCAACACTATCCTCTTTACATCTGCATCCCTTCCACACCAGTACCTATTCCTTCCCTTGATTTTTTTAAAATTAAACCGTATATAGGTATCTAGTTAAAATACATTAAATGTGATATTATTATTTATTACTTATAAAGACTTAAAACATTCATTTGTAATGATTTATTGAAATAATAGGTAAATAATAATAAATTAGAAAAAAATTATATAATTTATTGTAATTTATAATCAAAATTTTATAATCAAAAATTAAACAATAACTTTTATAAGATTTAATTTAATATATTATATACTTTATATTCATATATATATATATATATCGTACATAGTGATAGTATATGTAATTTAGATTCTTAACATATTTTAAAAATACCATAGGCACATTAAACATTTTACATATTATGTAGATAGTTAGGTACAATATTCAAAATCCACATCCCAATTATTCATATATAATAAAGATTTATAAAATAATATTAATATGATGTAGGTATTTAAATATATACATATAATTAATTACATTAATGTTTCAAATTTGAAATAATACATTTTTAAATAACATTTTGTACATTTAAATCAATTTGTAAAAAAAAGTTTTGCAGCGAGGTATTTATTATGGTATTTTAAAATTGTATTTAACCATAAGAAGTTTTATATAAAAATAATTACAGTTTTATTATCAAAATTAAAAATTTCATATGTAGTATGTATACTTACTTTAGAAAATAAAATAAAAATTTTTTGATGATAATAATGAAAAATGGGTATAACTAATATATATAAAACTTATATTATTTGTTGTCGTTACTAGAATTTCAGTTTTATATCTGTAATGTGACATTTGATAATAAAAATAAATATTTAATATAAATAAGTTATTCAGGAATTAATACCTATGTAATTTTACTATTTTATTAATGTCTGAATAAATTTATAATCATTAAACATTTACACTTAATTTATTTAATTTTTATATTCATATATTATAAATATATATATATAGGTATATTATACACATATATTTAACCAACAATATAATAATTATGATTTGTTGATTTGATTTTATAACTACGTATTGATAAAATTATAGGATGATATGTTTATAAAAATCTTTACCCAGTATTAAATATTAATAATTATTTCAATGACGCGTTTACTTATTCTTATAATTATGAGATACAAATTAAAATTATATTATATTACACAATTAAAAAATAAATTTACATTTATATAAATAAAACGTAAAACAAACGTTTTTACAGTTCGGGAGATGTTGATTTTCTTTTTACATATCTTGAGAAATAGTCTGGTCTCCAGCATTTACAGCTACCGGGGATCAAAAACCAATCGTAATAAAGTCTCACCTGAAAAATAACATTTTATTAATTACTATTTATTATGTTAATACCACTTTTTTATTATGATAAATTTGATTTTAATGGTTTATAGTGTATTAAAGAGTATCTCCATCGCTTCATGATATATATTTTGTTGGAACAGTCATATTTATTTTAATAGAAAATATTAATATATATTTAATAGAGAATATTTTCCGATACATACTCGTATCTCCCCTTGACAAAATCTTAAATACGCCACTGCTACTTATACGAGTACCTATGTCCTATATAGGTACAGCTATATGTAAGTATAGCCGGTATATAGTTACGCAGTTAGGTATTATATAAAAATATATGTTAATGGAGTTTTATTTTTAGCATGCTACTATATTAAACCTACCAAATATGATTTAAATTTAAAATATATAGGTTATAGGTAGATAAAATATAATGTAACATGTAACATAATGTTAATGTAATACAGTAATGAAATAATTATGTACGATTTATTGAAAAATACTCGCCTGAAAACATCCAAGTTCGTCAATGCCATCACAATGAGGTTTTTTCTTGTTAGTTGTAGAAGTTAATGATGATGATGATGATTGCTGCAATGACAAAGTGTCAGCAGGACCTTGAGTGGCCCGTTTATGCAGATACTGCTGATAGTTCTGGAAATCTTGTACTGGGGGCGGATCATCGCCTTGCGTCCTATATACACCCTGTTGTTGTGGAGGTACTCGTCGATTACCATTCGGACTGTTCGAAACGGACGGTAAATACGTATCTGGATAATAGACTTCTGCGACCAATAAGCTTACCCATCTCGGCGAGGACAGACATCCGCCCTCGATGTAATGACACTTGGTTTGACTATTTGTGTATATAAATAATTATAGAAAGATAAAACCATTATACGTATATTTTATCATTTTAAATATATTTTATAGGCATATATAATATTATATTATACGAACGTGCATTTCGTCACTTCTACGGTTTGAGTGAAATACCCTTCATACGGTATTTGTACTACATATCGCCACATACCCTGGTAATTTCTGGCAAATACCGGGGTGGCATATTCAACTTTAGCTGGACATGGAGTCGGTGGCCCGTCCATAGAATTTGTAGTATGAGGCGTATCACGAGTTCTATATTCTAATTGTTCGGTCCGTCGTTGAGCCATTAGCCCGGACAACGCTTGCCCTTGTATCGCTTTGTACAACATACAAAATCTACAGACAAAATAAAATTTAAAATACATGTCACATTGTCATAGTATAAGTCATAATGTTATATATTATATATATAATTGAACTTTATATTTTCTATTTACTATTTTTTTTTTTTTTATTATTAATAAAATAAAAAAAACTACAAACTATACAATTATACAATAAGACCAATAAGTATAGGTTTGATGAGCGACAATGCGACATATAACTATAATTACAAAACAGTGGTTCTTAACTTCTTAATAGGGACTATACCCTTCAAAATTAAAATAATAACAGAGAATTTTATGATTAGGGAGATGTTACCCGGTATAGTAACACCCAGCAATTATGATTGCTGGAATACGAACTTATATAACTTAACGAACGCTATAGCACGGGTTATCTAGAAGTGTGTTCGTTGATAATTTAGAAATTAGTGGATTTGTGTGTTGTTGAAGTTAATTGTGAAATCTCATGTAGTATAATTTGAAGATTTGGTTAAGATTTTGGACTTTAAGATCTTTGTGGAGATTGTTATTGGTTATGTACCAAGGTCCAAGGTGCGGAGGGAACTAGGCGAAGGCATATTAACTGAAAAGCTTGATATTTAATATAGATTATACTCGTACATGCATCATGCATTATATTTATAATTTCATTTCTTTTTGTCCATCTATAAATAATAATTTAAATCAATATTTTATGTATATTAATAAAAAAGATAAAAAGTATTAGGTAGCTAATTGTTTTAAAATTATTATTTAATTACTTATTCTATATACACATAAATGATAAATGTATTATATTATAAATATGTAGATAGTAGGTATATATAAAATCATACTATATTTAATATTATATTTGCACAAAATAATTTTTATATTTTAGTCACAATTTCTTAGTTGTTTATTTATTTACTGTTGTATATGCTATATATACATATTTAGGAATAATTTTGACGCATATATAGAATGAACATGACGCAATATTTATAGTAATGAATGATGATTGATGCTTTATACAATTTTTGATTTTAATGCTAAAAAACAAAAAATGTGTAGCAATAATAACTATAAACTATACCTAATTAAACTAGGTATAAAAAAAAATACTAAATGCAAAAAAAAAACTGTTACAGAAATGAAAATGACTACATTTATATACTCGTATATTATTATTAAATACTTACACGCATTTAATCATTAAATAATATCATGATGTTTTTTTATGAGTTATAATTATTAATAAATAAAAAACCAATTTGCATTGCATTTATATTAATAGGTATTTAATATTATATGTTTTTTATAATAAATTAAAGATTGATTAATAATAATAAGCATCGATGAATATAATACGAGTATAGTCATATATATTAATTAGGTACTTTTTATTTCCAATATTTCATATTATTATATGCAAACTTTACTATTACCTATTGTTTTTATTTTTATCACTAGATAATTTATTTTGTTTAAGTTTTCAATAATTTATTATTCTTAATAGTGTCATTAATATAATAAAATAATTATTATACCTACATTATTAGATATTTATAAATATTTTACAATAATAATGTAATTAAATTTAACTTACACTCCACTACTAGTATCACAAAACTTTCTTGAATGTCTAGTAGTATTTTGAGAATTTATAGAAATTTCATCGTCCTCGTCTATGGTGACGTCATCAAGAGAATCGGCAGGATTAGTAAACTTAGCTCTTCGCCGAAAAGGTTTTCCTCTGGGGAAAAATATATATAGTAATATTTTTTAAATATATTTAATATTTATTATAATAAATTATATTATGATCGCTCACTGTAAGTACTTTTGGGTTGTACTACTATGATAATAAGAATCAGGAGGCACATATGCCGCTACTTTTGGAATAGTTTCATCTGCCTTAAGTATTGGCAATGTTCTACTGAAGAATTCCAATGTTTTATTCTTTAGGAGCTCACTAAAATGTATATAGGTACGCATATATAACTTTAATATTTTACGTTAAATGTTTAGGTAGTATAAGTTCTTAAACATTCAATTGTCTTATATACGATTGATGATTATTGTATATAATTTTACACTCACAACGGGTACGGTGATCCCAAAACGTTTTGTTTCATTGGATTTAATGGCAATGATCCTTTATTGAGATCTCCACATAAATTATTTAGTGTTTTTGCTGGAGGATTCTTGTTGACCCCTATTACGAACAATGCCATCTTGTTATTTATTTCATTATTATATGATGCATGAATTAGCTCTATATGCAGTCATTATTTTAAGAATGGTTGGTTCTTTTTTTTTACCACATATGCATGACTACACATAATCATGATTTTGAATTTACGTGAACACCAATTCGTGCATCATACAATTAAATAGATATCAATTATATTCATTGTCCATTGAATTCTTACTTATTTATAATACTTAATAGTATTTATACCTGGACACAACTTTGTGGATTTGAAATAAGGTGGTGGACGGACATGAGGGGGTTCCATTCTTGAGGCTTCGATAAAAGCATAATATCCTTCGGGAGGTTCTTGTCCAGAATCAACTGAAGAATCGGTTGATGAATATACTTGTGGTTGATGAATTACAGCTACGATATTCATAATTTGAGAAATAGCTGTAAAAATGAACTAAAACGAACACAAGAATATCAATATAAATATACATATATTTATAAAAATCAAAATAATGTACAAAAATTAAATATAATTCAAATTAATTTAAATCGTTGTGTATCTATATAAAATATAATATATAATTTTATTACAGTAATTTTATAATTTTTCATAAAAACTTAGTGGTGCATTTGGTTCATACTAGATTTATATTGATATATAGATAACTACACCACGTATACTTAACCTATTTACTCGTATACATATTTTATTTTAATGTGAGATATTTTACCCATATGCATTGATGTATAAATATTTTTGAATATATCATATATGATATATATATATATATATATATATAAGTAATTTACCTATCAATCATCATATTGACCATAAATTATGATTGAGCATGATGAACTGACTATCAAATGCCTAAAATTATTATATTTTTCAATATTGTATTATATTTTGTAACATTATATATTGTGCATATCGAATTTACATAGTCAATTGACATCAGAAATCGAATCGTATATGAACAACGCTATATGCAATATAACGTTATAAATAGAATATATCAACAAAAAAGTACATTGGTCATCGTTAGTCAGGCACTCAGGCATGCTGATATCTATTTGTGAGGTATATAGTTCCATTGTTCGTCAGCAATTTAATCTGGAAACCTACTTTTCCTTTTTTTTTTTTTTTTATTAAATAGAAAACAAATTAATTTAGTGAATAAAGAAATTCTTTTTTTTTTTTTTTTATTTATGTATATGAGCAACAAATCTACCAATGAATTGAAAAGTGATTTGAAATAAAGAAAAATTAGATACAGTAATGCACTGCTTATTACTTGGCATAATTAAATCATTATTGTACCAGTACCATTACGACGTGACCACCAAAGAATAAAAGACTGGGTCAAAAAGAGGATGGTATAGGTTGGTACCGTTAATGCTTAATGCGTTTTGATTTTGATACTTTTTATAATATTTATATCAAATTAGTGAATTTTAATGATTTAAAGTAATTGTATTTTCTAAAATAAATTATATAAATTTATACTCGCATTGTGGATCTACTTATACTATTCATTATAATAAATAATAATGATGTAAGAGTTTATAGTATTTGCTATATTTATCATTTATAGAACAAAATATTAATATAACACTTAATAAAATATAAATATTTTAAAATATATACATAGAAATAAATAATATATTATATATAAAAATCATAAAAATCACGTATTAGTAACTCAAAAAAATCTTCCATCCATCATGTAGGTACAGTTATATTTTCTAAATTATAATTTATTACATTAACATACATAATAATTGCATAGTTTAATTTTAGTTAAATCTATATGTATAATAAATTTAAAATTATGTACATTTAAACATGTTTTTGTATTTTATGTATAAATACATTTAGTAGGAAAATAATGATAATGTAATATTCACTATCTAACAATATTTTTCATTTCAAGAATTATAAAATAATATTTTAAATGTGTAAATATTATTTAAACGGCGATTTTGAAGTTGATTATTTATTAGTTTATGGTCAGTTAAAAATGATAATCAATATCCCATGACGTACCTATCTAGCATAGACAAGCACACAATAATCGCATTATTCCGCGTAACGATTGTTTATTTATATGGTGGATCAAATTGAATAACAATCATTATACAATTGAATTAATTTTACAGCTATAAATTATTGATAAATGATAATAGATACAAATATATGATTTTTTTTATTATTTTATAAATACTATTTGTATAACACTATTTTGTATTATATTTATTTTTCCAAATGCAATAAAAATAATGGTTTATTTTTTAAATAAATATTTAGTTAATACCTATATATACGTCATATAATTTATATTTTAATAACTAGGTAAACTATTATTATTATTTTATTATTAATGTATATATATATATTTAGTTATTTATTAATATATTATAGTAAATTAAATCAATAAATGAATTATGTTAGCATACAAACATTAAACGTATATAACAATATAAGTCACAGTGATACATTTTAAAATGTGCATATACTCGTATTCGCGTATTAAAACAAATTATTATAAATATAAACTTTTTATTATTAAAGGTTTACTTTTTTTATTACGACTTCCATATTTATAATATAATGATTATTGCAAGTATTTAAACAAATGTTAACTTAAATGATACATTTTGTTTTTTTTTTAAATAATATTGTGTACAAGCGTTTAAGTCTTGCATGACATTTCAATTAATATTGGATGTACTCGTAAGTACAATAAATAATAAAATATAATAATTACTTATAATATAAAATAATAATAATAATAATAATAATAATATAAAATATTAATATATATTAATAATATATTATAATAATATTTTAATTGGGAATAACATAATTTTAATATAAAAATATTATTAATTATATATAAACATTTATTTTTATTTTAAATATTGTAATTAATTTTTATTATTTTATGCCTATTTTTTTATTACATTTAAAAAAACTATAATAATATTAATAAAGTAAACATGTATTTAGTAAATTGAAAAAAAAAATTAAGAATTTTTTAAGAAATAAAAAATTGCATATAAATTGTTTTATTTTTATTTATAAATTTATATACAATTAAATATTAAAATTACATTAATATAAAAATAATTATGCTAAGAGTATAATATATTGGTACTTACTAAAATTCTTGATGGTTTTGAAATCATAACGTCTTGATTTTCTTGTATAGCACATTGACCTGATGACACATTCGAGTCCGGCACTCTACTGACCCAGACTGAGCCCCACCGAACTTGACTTGTGATTCCTGCCTTCCTTAACAACAGCTATCATATTCATTAAGAAGTACCACGCTGCCAAGTGAGCGTAAACATCATAAATAACATTACAATGCGAACACATTGTAACATCACATAATAATACCAAAAAATTATTGTATAGTACTTTTTAATCTGTATATTTGCATAAATGTAAACATCACGATAACTGTTTTAATCACGGTTTAATTTTATGTATGATAAACAGATTATAATATTATAGTATTATATCTAACTATTCAGAAATAGTTATAACTGTAAAGTGCCTAAACACACCAAAGATAATATATTAAATTTATTATTATTCTGATTTTAAATAGAAAAATGATTTTAAAAACCTTATTTAATTGCAATATATCTATAGATATTTAATAGATATGTTAGATAAAGTTATTACAATAGGAAAGTCATCAAATAATTTTATTTTGAAAATAGTGTAGGTAATTTTTTTATATTTTTAACAAATGAGAAATATGTAATTAACATATTATGTTAATGATTGTTTATTATTATATTATAATATTGTATCTTACTTCAGTAGGTACTTCCTATAACGAAATCATGAACATTATTAATTATTAATTTATTATGTAGGTATCTAAATTTCTAGATACCTATAAATATTTATACATAATTATATTTCCTTTCAATAAATTATATTTATGATTCATCGCACTATTTCTATAATAATAATTTTATAAATTTATGTTTTAATGTAATTTTATTATGTATTTAATTATATATTACAGTATTACACTCAACATTCTTGCATACTGACCCAGATTGCATACAGGAAGTATCGAGAATGGCTATAAGGTAATGACCCGATTTTCTTCTTTAACCATTCAACTTGTTTATAGTATTATACTAGTATCTATTAGGTACGCGCGTTGAGGTTAACAGATGTCATATTGTATTTTTTTAAATACCAGACTGATTTTATTGAAAAACATCATAATAAAAATATTATATTATATATTTAGGATTTAGTTCACAATATTTACAGTTATCCAATTATTAAAAATATTTTGAAAATAGCTGTTTATAATATTGTTAATTATTACCTATTTTACTCGTATTATTACAACCGTACTGCATTAAAATATAGATTATTAGATAATACTTAATAGATACTTATATATATGGAATAAAATGATTGCATATTAATTAATTAGTAATAAAATTACCTATATAAAACAAATTACATAATAAACTATTTTGAAAACAATTTCATAACATTAGAAATACGAACAATTTATAAAAAAAAACCTTCAGGTTTTTGTATGGGCGCCCACAAAAAATCAAATATTATAATAATATTTACAATTACACTGAAATAAAGTAGGTATTACAACATTGGCTATCTGTAATCATACTAATACACATATATTAATAAGATGTAAAATTACGTTTTCAAAAATATTGGTTGTTTGGTTGTAAATTGGTAATATCATTGATTATAAATACTATTTATTAATATTTATAATCAATGGTAATATATATATAATATATTTTAATATAAAAATACCCGGGACACAATTTACATATACCCAAAAAAACTCTGGCCGCAATTTACATACACCCAAAAAACTTGGGCCGCAATTTACATCAAAAAGGTACTTTTGGACGCAACTTACAGTCACCCCGCCACTTAATGTAAAATTAAGTAATAACATTCTCGTCTTGTCGACATTACAATAGTACAATATAAATCCGTTAAAAAATAAATACTCCAAAACGACCAAAAGACCTATTTCAACATTAATTTAACCTATACGAGTATGTACCAGTCAAATTCTATAGTAGTAGTAGGTAATAGGTAGGTACACAATAAACTATAAAGATGAAGATTAATATGCCGTATCTAATATAATATTACCTATATGTGTTTAATAGTGTTTATTGAATAAAAATGCTGTCCGATGACGGGAATAAAAAATATCATGTACCAATATCAATAAAATCTGTAAGCGCTGAGCGGATCACTTCCATGGACCGCGTAAAAACCGATGTCTACTCACCAAAGTTCACCAAGCCATTACTAAGAATACGACATGGATGGAGTAATCATTGTAGTAAGCGCTTATGTTAAGATATTGCCTATATAAGTCAACGAATAATACTCGTATAACATTATTCAATTGACAATATAATTATATTAATTTAATTTTTTTTTTCATATTTATTTAGGAAGGGATACAAGTATGGAAAGGATACAGGTGTGCAATTATAGTGTTTAATTTTAATTATAAATTGAATGCAATGGCAAACCATTTCATTCGAAAAAACGATTCTGAGCGAAGTTCAATCATAATCATATAATGCCGTTTTTTCGTCATTTTTTTCATAACATATTCGATTAACTAAAGTTATCAAATTTAAACAACTATAATAAATTGAGATTATATAAAATTATATAAAAAATATACTTCAGTGAAATTTTCAGACCTTGATGCCAAACATTGCCAATTTTATCAAATATTATATTTATATAGGTAACTAAAGACGAGAATTTTACGAAATATTCAACGTCTTATATTTAGTGGAAAAATTAACGTAACAGTTCCAGAATTTTACCACATATATATATATATATAACTTATGTAAATACAAATTTTTTTTTTCAAATCTCTAACTTCAAAATTGCCCGAGTTATCGTGAAATATTTAAATCGAATTTGTCGAAATTTCAGTTTTCGTGAAAAATGCCGTTTTTTCATCATTTTTTGGTTGTTTTTTCTATCGCTTAGGGTAAATTTTGAGAAATTCGAAAAATAACCTAAATAAAGTACCAACCACATCCACTTTCCTACCGGAAACATAAACTATTCGTGAAAATCGGAGCATTATTTTGGGTAGTAAAAGTATCTTCATACTTGAAAACAATAAAACAGAAAAAAAAACACACATCATTGTAAAAGGTAAAACCAATACATTCTTCGCTTCGTTCAGAATTTAAAAGATATTGGGATTTGGGAGTCGCGATTTATAAAAGGTTGAAAAACACTGGCATAGGGTCAATTTTGAGAAATTTGAAAAATGTTCTAAATAAAGTACCAACCACATCCACTTTACAATCGGAAACATATTCTATTTGTGGAAATCAGAATATTATTTCGGATAGAAAAAGTGTCTGTATCATAAAAAAAGACAGACATCATTTTAAAACTTAAAATTAAAATAATAACCAAATTGTAAGTTCTTACAATTTTAAATCGGCATATTTTGCTAAAATTATTTAATTGTTTTGAATGATCTAGGTACGTGTACATTCTACAGTGTGTGAAAAATAATGCACGTTTATCGGTGATCAGTAATTATAATTTACAATGGCTAAATAAACTTTAGCTTGGTACATCGTACATTGGTACACTTTAGTACTTTACCCTGATTCTGAATACAAAGATATTTGTTTAGGCCCATTTTACTCATTTTAGTTTCAGAATTCAGAATACAGATGTGTTGCCGTGTTGGTAATGTTCATTTTTTGGTAAGTCGGTATATACCGGTAAACTAAAATTCTTATAGACCTATATTTATCTTCAAATCAGTCTGAATCATTCATATTTTCAAAGAATCATTGAATCGATTCATTTAAATGAACTGAATCAAAAGAATCAATTCACTTATATGATTCAGATTTCCCACCACTAATTTATAGGCAATATAGGCTATGAAAATTCGGTTATTTTTAAATTTCGGTAAGATTGTAATTAGTAATTACCATAAACGATGGACCTTAAACTAGTAATTACAAATACAAATACCAGTAATTCTGAATTCAGCGGTATACCGAAAATATCACCAGCTTTATCCCGAGCCTATAAACTATAATCACGATGTAGAGAAGATAAGGTGATTCCACTCGACCTCTTATCAGTAAAAATTGCGGGTCTATTTTTTTCATAGACATATAATTTATATGTCTATGATTTTTTTAGGCATTTTGGTAGTTCAAATTCGCTATCCAGGAGGCGCCACCATTCGCCCGGACCCCGGAGGCCTATATTTCTATACTGAAGATATGTCACGATGAACGTTTTTAATTATTTTTTAAATTAATTATTCTTTATTTGTAATTTTTATTATTAGTATAGTTTTATTAAGTAATAAGTAATTATTGTATTAATTTTTAAATTATGTAAAATGTGTTTTTTAACGGTATTTAAGTAAATATTAGCACTTTTACATGGCTATCATAATTAAGTATATTAAATTTATTCTGAAATCTGAACTACTCTTTGTCCAAGATAATTATTGACTTCATTATTTTAGCCCTTCAGCCCTTCTGCGTGCTGCAAATGTAAAATATTAATCCAATATTGATTATTTATTATTATACTTTATACATGGTGAAAGGGTTGATGAATTCAGAGATAAATATAATAAATAAAGGCATAAAGGTATTAGTTTTAGTACTAAATGAAAAAATTTCCTTGAATTAAACTAAATTTTCTACATTAAGTCAATTAGTTTAAATCAATAAACTGAAAATGCATTTTGTACATTAGGAAAAGAAAAGTAGGTACTATTTGAGCACAATTTTTTTCTTGTAGTGTACATAATGTACCTAATACTATAATTATTATATTATATTACGTATTATAAATATTATAATGCGTATATTATTGTATAAATGGTTATACAAGGATAATCATCGTTTAACCAAAACGTATTTTAAAAAATAGAAATTAAAATAATAATACATATTATAATGTGATACATAAACGTATATTGTGGTTTTTAAAATAAAATATAATCTATATTTTTGAACAAAAATAATATAGCAATAAATATGATAGAAACATAATATTTTTTAATTATTATGAATTATAAAATAATAATAAATAAAAATATGTAAAAAAATCCCTATTAATTTCATATAAAAGTCGGCCTCCGGTCGAATGGTGGCGCTGCCTGGGTGATAAAATTGTACTACCAAAATACCGTAATTTTTAGACCCACTAATTTGGTCGGAGTGGAACCACCTTATCTTCTCTACATCGTGTATGAAACATATATATATATATATATATATATATATTTCATATAATCTGTGGTGATTATAATATAGAAGGGTATAGGGTAGTTGCCAGAAAAATGATAAGAAAATATTTTCTAACAGAGCACGCAGTAATACCAACGTTGAGAAACTAAATGTCAGAATAAATAACCAAAATTAAACGTATAAATGTTATTAATGAATTGGTATCAGAATTTATTTAAAATGTATCCGATATATTTTAAATATTTATATTATAATACTTCACTCGAAGTAGTCAAGTAGATGCACAATGCTATATTGCTCTTTGCATTTTAAATAGAGATCTAAAAACATAAACTACGTATCATAAATACGTATCTATAGAGTATAATATATTATATAGGGATAACATTATGTGATGCATAGTATTATGTCATGTTTTAGTTCTAAGTTAAACGACGAATGTATTGGTTTTACAATGCACATTTTTATTTTTATTATAATAATAAAATATTTAATTACTTAAAATAGGTATTACCATTATCCACGAAAGTATCCAATCCACTAAACTAATACAATGTTCTTTATAACTTCACAATAGTATTTAAGTACAATCTTTATAATATAATTAAAAACTTATGTTTGTCAAATGTCATTATATAAATATCATTTATAGTATTCAGTACTGTTCAATTGCCATGTGAAATTTTTAATTAAAATGTATTTGAAATGTATTACTTTTAAAATGTATTTTAAAAGCGTTTACGTATCTTAAACATTAAATTATGGTAACATCAATTAATTTTTTTTATGGGTTGGCTACACTACAACTTTCAGAATTATTGCAACAATATTCTTATCATTTTTCTGGCAACTACCATTCTCCCAATATAGAAACATTGATTAATCAATGATAGAAACATACCTTAAACTAGTAATTACAAATACAAATACCGGTAATTCTGAATTCAGCGGTATACCGAAAATATCACCAGCTTTATCCCGAGCCTATAAACTATAATATAGAAAGCAATACGAATACAGTTTGACCTAATCGTGCGGTTTTACTCAATAACTTATTGTTTACATGCCACACTGTTAGATCTCCAACGCCGCACTCACCTTAAAATGTTATTATCTCTTTAGGAAACATTGTTTCTGATATTTTGTTAGCGGTGAAAATCTTAATACCTTATTGAGTTTAAGATTGATCTGTTTTTATTATATTGTTTTCAGTACTCACTAGTCACTACTCACATGTTTAATTTTATTCGCGAATGTTGTTTTGCAAATTTTCAATCGTCCGTAATCTTAATGAAATAATTATTTTAATACAATATTTATATATTCTGTTTAGAGCTAGTTGTCTGTAAATTTATAGTTTTACACGTTTTTATTGCAAAAATCGCGTATTCGCGTGTCTAAAAAGTAAATATACTATATTATATACAAGTATATAACATGTCCAAACGTCGTCTTGATATAATTGACCCTTACATCACCAAAAATAAAAAGTGAGCAAAATTAGATTATTCTATTTTATTGTATTTATCAATGTACTAGTTGGCCTATTATTCGGTATAATTTGAGTTTTTGCTTTAACTTTAAGGCACACTATGGTTTTAACATAACATAATTATATAAATTGTAATTGATCATATAGTACGTGATTATCTTAATTTGTATTTAAATGCATAAAAATAAAAAGCACAATGTAAAAATTTATTTCAATTTAAAATTGAATTATTATTTTTTTTTAAATAAAGTTGTATTAAATGTATTTTGACACATTTAGGACCTACCTATATAAGTTCATTTATTGTATTTTATTATATGGAATTGTTTACGTACAAACACAGTTTATACTATTATACTTATTAGGTAATATAATTTTAAATTGAAGAATGGTAGGTTGGCATGATATCTATGTGAAATTTATTTGTGATTTTTAAATTAAGTACTTATGCATTTAAATGTACTAATTTTGTAATCATTAATTATTTTTTATTAATATTATAGGTCTGATGGTCAAGTATATATGAAGCCTAGTTCATCAATACAATTACAGGCTAATCCTTACACTAACTTACCATTCACTCCCAAGTAAGTTAACTAGATTCTAGTCCCTTGGGCATATTTCAAATTGTATTTTATTAATTCATTTTTTTTCAACGTAGGTATTTTGAACTTCATAAAAAACGAATACAACTACCTGTATTTGAATACAAAGATGAGTTTATGGGTCTATTAAAAAATAATCAGTGTATTGTTTTGGTTGGTGAAACTGGTTCTGGAAAAACTACTCAAATTCCTCAGTGGTAATTAATTTATGTAATTTTTTGGTTCGTATTATATAAAAAAAGTTGTCGGTTTTCAATATTATAGGAAAGAGTAGATAATAAATTAATAATTAATGTTTAGTTGTGTATGCAATAAAAATTCATTTTTTTAAAACTAGATCTTTCTATTACATAAAAATGAAAAAAGAAGAACTGATAGTATGGATGTAAAGGAAAGAGTTGTATTTTGATTAAAATTTGAATGCAATGATATATCACATTCAAAAAAATGATTCTGTGTGAAATTCAGTTATACAAGGTGTCCCACTAAGATTGTCCCAGCCAATAACTTATGATCTATTATATATTTTTTAAATGTGGTATTTGTAACTTATTTATGCATATACAAGTCACATTTTTCAATATTTGAATTTTTTTAATTTTTTTTTTTTTTTTATTAAAAACAAAAAAAATATTGAAATATATAATTTCAGTATTGCTGAATTTTTGGAATTTAATTCCTAAGAGATAACTTCAATTTTAAAAAATTGAAAAAAAACCCGAATAAAGTACAAACTACAACCACTTTTCTATTGGAATCATATGCTATTCGTAAAAATCGGATCATTATTTCTTGTCGAAAAAGCACTTACAGACATAAAAAGAATAAGAAAAAATAGACACATAATTGTAAAATTAACAAATCAATTAGACATTAATATGTATAAATGATTGTTAGATTAACAATTACTTTTATTTTTTTTTTCAAAAACATTTTGTAGTGCATTATAGATTAATTTATATTTTAAATATTTATTTTATTGTATACAGTTTTTCTGAAATTTATTCAAATATGTATATTAACTTACTAGGTATAAAATAAATATTTTTTCAATGTAATAATAATTGTATATCTTAAAATGAATACCTCTGGGATATTTTAGGATTTATATTTTAATTTCAATATAATTCATTGATTTTAACTGTTTATTTTAAACTTGAAAGGTTTGATAAATATGTACAAACTAGCGTTATCTATCTCTCATTAATTTACTTTTTATATTTAATTTATCAGGTGTGTAGAATATTCTTCAACCATAGCTCGCAAAGGTGTTGCCTGTACTCAACCCCGAAGAGTGGCTGCAATGTCTGTAGCACAGAGAGTTTCTGAGGAAATGGATGTTTGTCTTGGTTCTGAAGTTGGTTATAGTATAAGATTTGAGGATTGTTCTTCATCTAGAACTCTGTTAAAGTAATATTTTATAAAATTATATCCAATACAAAAAATTAAAAAGTTAAAAATTTTATAATTTATATAATTAATATTTCTACAGATACATGACAGATGGTATGTTACTACGTGAAGGTATGTCTGATCCTATGTTAGAAACATATCAAGTTATTCTACTTGATGAGGCTCACGAGAGAACTTTAGCAACAGATATTTTAATGGGTGTACTTAAAGAAGTTATTAAACAAAGAAAGGATCTTAAATTGGTTATTATGTCTGCTACATTAGATGCTGGAAAATTTCAAGTAATTTATTTAAATGTTAAATATGATTTTTTAATTAAACTGATTTTATTTTAGCAATATTTTGATAATGCTCCTCTTATGAATGTACCTGGTCGTACATTTCCTGTTGAAATATTTTATACACCAGAACCAGAGCGAGATTATCTAGAAGCAGCAATTCGAACAGTTATTCAAATTCATATGTGTGAAGAAGTTGCTGGAGATATATTATTATTTCTTACTGGACAAGAAGTAATATTATCACATAGAAACAAAAATTATAAAAGTTGTATTTAATATATATATATTTTAGGAAATTGAAGAAGCTTGCAAAAGAATAAAAAAAGAAATTGACAATTTAGGTCCAGATGTTGGAGAATTAAAATGTATTCCACTATATTCTACTTTACCTCCGAATTTACAACAAAGAATATTTGAGCCAGCTCCACCAAATAAAGCAAATGGAGCCATAGGACGTAAAGTGGTCGTTTCCACAAATATTGCTGAGACTTCTCTAACAATTGATGGTGTTGTATTTGTCATAGATCCTGGTTTTGCTAAACAAAAGGTTTTAACAAATAAATAGCTGTTAAATTAATATATTCTAAATATCAAAATATTTTTAAATAGGTATATAATCCAAGAATCCGTGTTGAATCATTACTTGTATCTCCTATTAGTAAAGCTTCTGCGCAACAAAGAGCTGGTCGTGCTGGACGTACACGAGCAGGAAAATGTTTCAGGTATATTGTTTAATGTTTATATATAATATTCAACAAATACAGTTACCATTTATCCCATTTATCATTTTCAGACCTTAATGTCCAAAATTGTCAATTTTATCAAACATTATATACATAAAAACGAGAATTTTACGAAATGTTTAAAATCCTATATTTTGTAGAAAAATTAATGTAACACTTCCAAAATTTTCAAGTCCATTTTCAAAATTAGTTGAGTTTCGTGAAAAATGCCGTTTTTTCATCATTTTTCTACCGCTTAGGGTCAATTTTGAGAAATTCGAAAAATTACCTAAATAAAGTACCGACTACATCCACTTTCCAACAGGAAACATATGCTATTCTTGAAAATCAGAGTATTATTTTGGGTAGTAAAAATGTTTTTACTTTTTTAGACATTAAAAAAAAAAAGCGCATCATTGTAAAACCAATACATTCATCGCTTCGCTCAGAATCTAAAATGATTAAATGTTGTAATTTAATATTTTGTAAATAATTAAAATGATATGTATAAGAAGATCATATAAATCAAATATATATCTTTTTTTTTTTTAATAAAGTGAAAAAATAGATAGTTTATTTAATATAATTATGTATTTCTAAAATAATTAATTAATAAATTATTTAATTCACAATTTAGATTATATACAGAAAAAGCATACAAAAATGAAATGCAAGAAAATACTTATCCTGAAATTTTGCGTTCAAATTTGGGTTCAGTAGTATTGCAACTAAAGAAATTAGGAATTGATGATTTAGTTCATTTTGATTTTATGGATCCACCAGGTATATATTTTGAATGTTTTGTTTAATTATTTTATTTCATTATTTATTTAACATTTTTCATAGCACCAGAAACATTAATGAGAGCTTTAGAATTACTTAACTATTTATCTGCTTTGGATGATGATGGAAATTTAACGGATCTAGGAAATATTATGGCTGAATTTCCTTTAGATCCTCAATTAGCAAAAATGTTAATCGCTTCATGTTCACTTAGTTGCTCCAATGAAATTCTTTCAATAACAGCCATGTTGTCAGGTTAGTTTATTTTATAATAATTAATGAAATAATAATTTTTTTCTATATAAGTTTTTCATTATATTATAATATTATATGAAATGGGGAGATATTAAAAAAGTAAATCATTAGAATCTTAAATTGTAAATTAAAATATAATAATTTTAATTAATGTTAACAACTTTTATAAAATCAAAGTATTATTACTTTTAATATATTAATATTGAATAAATCATGTATTCACATATGGTTATTTAAATTTAAAATCTATTAGAACAAAACCAAAATAAATATATACGCTATAAATTGTAAGTGCAGATACAAAAATAAAAAAATAACCAAAAATCAATACTTTTTGTTTTTACTCATTATAAATAAATAATAAGCAATATACTGATTTAAGTATACACCCAAATATTAATTAATTTATATTATTACATATTATGTATATGTAATCTTATGCTTAGTTTCCAAAAATTATAAATTCTTAACATAATTAATAAATATTGTAAATAAACATAATTAACATAATATTGATTATAAAAAATTAAAAATATTTTTAAACATATTTGAAATTAAAAGCAATAAATTTATTAACATTAAGTAGTATATTTTAATACTAGTAATACATATTATAAATAAATAATATTAAGCTATTGTAGTATTATATACATATAGTAATTTAAGCTTGATTATCAATTATTAGATTAATACTTAGATCCAGTTTTGCAGTCTTTTGATTTATACTTTTTTTAGTAAAGCATTTTGTGGATGATAAATTCAAAAAATATTATATACTATAACTATATTATTTGACTATCGTTAATTGATGTATTAAATTAAATTGAAATACTACAGGTATTTAAATTTTAGAGAATTTATTATAAGTAATTAATAATATTGATTAATGTTATTACTTATTAATAATTGTGTATTCATACATAAAAAGATTATATTAATATAACAAATAGTAAGAAAAATAATAATTTTTAGTTAATAAAGTTCATATATTTTAGTTTAGCGACCACTTATATGACTTAGTTTTGGAGTAAGTGAATAATGTAATATATGTAAATTTAACTTATTTTTACTATAAATAATATCTAGACTCTTTTAAGTGTAAATATTTATTGTAAAACTGGTCCTAAGTCAAATAAATCTTAATAAAATTACTTTAACGTAAATATAAATATAATAATTTACTAAATCTTAATTTTTTATTAAACAAATTATAAATATAAAAATAATTTTTTGCTAATGGTAATAAAACAATGCCATAGTGTAATTGGTGGGGTTTTAACATAAGGTTAGTTACATAGGTGTATGTTGCTGGTTATTAAATGAGGCACAATGGCCTTTTCCGGGCATACCCGTCTGGCCTGCCTCCCCTGATTGTCTTGTTTAGTCCCACAATGTTTTGTTCGACCTTCTGAAGCAAAGAAAGCATCCGATGATTCCAAAATGAGATTTGCCCACATCGATGGTGATCATCTCACCTTACTTAACATCTACCATGCATTCAAACAAAGTAAGTTAGGATTATTATTTATTAAAGTATTTTTATTGTAAGATTTAATTGTTTTATATTAGACAATGAAGATCCACAATGGTGTTATGATAATTTTATTAACTATCGATCATTAAAATCAGCTGACAATGTTCGTCAGCAGTTATCTCGTATCATGGATCGTTTTAATTTAAAACGCACATCTACAGAATTTACTTCTAAGGATTATTATTTAAATATCCGTAAATCATTAACTACTGGTTTTTTTATGCAGGTAATAATTATTACTTAAATATATATTATTTTAATAAGTATTCAGTATATAATAATTTAATTATTTGAATAAGGTTGCACATTTAGAGAGGACTGGTCATTATTTAACAATAAAAGACAATCAAACAGTTCAGTTACATCCGTCAACAGTTTTGGGTCACAAACCAGAATGGGTGATTTACAATGAATTTGTACTAACTACCAAAAATTATATAAGAACTGTCAGTGAGGTAAAACGTAAGTGTTTACTATCATGTTAATTATTCAATAATTTATTTTTTAAATATATTTTTAACCTATTTATAAATTATTTAAATAATAAAACCAATGTGTTATGCATTTAAATACCTTAAAATTTATATAATATATATAGGTATATTTATTTAATTTTTGCATTACAATATAAAATGTATATATTTACTTTATATTGTTATTTAATATAATAAAAAAATTTTATTTAGCGGAATGGATGCTCAAATACGCCCCACAGTATTATGATCTACAAAATTTCCCTCAATGTGAAGCTAAAAGACAATTGGAAATAATTCAAGCAAAATTAGATACTAAACAATGGCAAGAAGGTTATTAATATCAAATTTTAATATTTCCTTTTTATTATTCCTACTGAATATTAATGATGATATATTATGTTATTTGAGTTTCTTTACAAATGAAGAAATTATTTTAATGTTTTAAAATTTCTCTAATTTTAATAACTTTGTCGTACATATATTATTATTATTATTATTATTATTATAAGTGATACATTATATTAATATTATATAGAACAAATATTTTCAGACCATATTTCTTAATAAAAGAAAAAAAATATTTTCGGTACCAATATTGTATAATTTAAATCATTCAGTTAAAAAATAAGTGGAATTATAATAAAAAAAATATACTGTAAATATAGTTGATTGATTTTATTATAAATTAAAAATAATTTACTGTTTTATAAATTCAATATTTTTGTAGTTATTATATTTATAGATTTACACAAATCAATAAATTTCACAAATTGAAACAAAAATATGTTTTAAATTTACATAGTATGATATTAAATTGATTGTATATAATAATATGATCATTACATTAATATAATTGTATATAATTTAATTTAGTCATACATTTTTAAACATTTGTTTCATACATTTATCTATAAAATAAATAATTATAATCCCATTCAATTATAACATCTGCTATGTATATAATAATTGATACTTTCTAGTGTTGTTAAATTGGTTTGAAATGGAAATATTGAATATGAGATTCAGGAATGAACATAATATTTTTGGTTTAAATATATATATATATTGTAGATTATTGTAATATAATGTCTATATTGATATTAATAATTAATAAATATCATAACTTCATAAAATATATTTTAATGTTATTTTTTTCATGAATTTATGTTATATTAACAAATTAAATTAATTGTAGTAAGCTGAATTTAAATTTATAAAATGACAAAATGTATGTGTTGTATGAAAGTAATTATAAACATTTATTTAATTTTCATTAAAAATATATAAACATTTTCCAACATAATGATGAAAATTAAGTATGTTCAACACAATAAATTTAATAATTAAAATTAGATTAAAAAAATATGTTTTTTTTAAATATTTCATTACAATTTGTAAAGAAAATGTTTTTACATTATTTAGTAATATTAATTTATAATTATTAATAAAGCCATAAAGGTCTTATTAATTACAGTTATTCATTATATTCAGAAATAACTAATTGTTATAATCATAAAATTAAGTGAAAATCTATATCTGGTATAGTAGTATGTGTTAGAAAAATTTAGTACTTGCCACTTTAGTAGTACAAATACTACTTTGTATTCAATCAATATGTTTAATAAGAAAAAGAACTGATACTGCTGTGGAAGGGATATAGGTCTAAAGAGTATAGTGTTGAAGTTTGATTAAAATTACATTTGAATAACGATTCTGAACGAAATTAAGTCGGATAATATATGTATTGGATAAAATGTTTACATTAATACAGTCTACGTATAAATGCCCCTAAATAAGTTACCTAAATCTGACAGTACCTACTTCGCTCAGAATAATCGTTTTTCGAATGTAATGATTTATCATTGCATTCAAAATTTAACACTATCCTCTTTAGACTTGTATCTCTTCCACACCAGTAGCAGCTCTTCTTTTTATACTTTAAACAGCTACAAAAAAAAAAAAAATAAAACGTAAATGTAATAGTCACAATTATTTAGAACTAGTCAAGTCATAAACATTTGAGCTTAAATTAAATTTTCAAAAAAATTTATCAATTTTATTTAACATTATAAAATGTTTAAATTTAATAAGACGAATCCATATAAATATGTACTTTAAATGTCGATTTTACTCAAATTTCATATTTAAACACGTATAAAAATAATTGAGTCTTGAAATTTTCCTAATATTTTGGAAATTCGTTAAGATTTATGTCATTATGCTTCAATAAAATTTTCAAAAATTATCCAATTTTTTTAGTTTTTCTATTAATTTTTATTATAAGAGTATTGAGAAATAATAAGAAGAATATTCGTATGGATTTTAAGATTTTCATTTAAAATAAAAATATCAACTTTAATTAACTTATTTATTAACTTTAATTTTTTTTATAGCTGTTTAAGCTATAAAAAAAAAAAAATTGAAACTTGGGATTTTCTAATATTTTGATAATTATGATGTTAAGTAATATCATTGATTATAAATACAGTATTAAATAAAGTAAATAAATATAGTATTTATAATCAATGGTAATATGTAAGTATAATTTAGTGAAATTTTCATACTTTAATACCCAAAATTGTCAATTTTATCAAACATTATATACGTAAAAACGAGAATTTTAAGTCCTATATTTTGTAGAAAAATTAACGTAATGTTTTTAAAATTTTACCACATATATATAGTATCTATGTAAATACCCAATACAATTTTCAACTCTTTAACTTTAAAATTTCCTGAGTTATCGTGAAATATTGAAATAGAATTCGTCAAAATTACAGATTTATTTCGTGAAAAATGCCGTTTTTTCTATCGCATAGGTTCAATTTTGAGAAATTTGGAGGGGCCATCCTCACAAAAAGTGCTGCAAAGAGGAAGTGAGCGAAGCCGGCAGGCATCGCGAACGTCCCTTCCACTTGAAAAGAACTTTGCAATTTTTTGTTTTTGTATCTTAAGTATATCAATTCAAGGTACTGGTTTGTTATAGCCCCGCCACGGCGAGTGAAAACTTTATAGCTCCGACACTTTTGTTTGTTATCGCCCCGCCGTATAGATATATTACACTGTTCCTACAATTATCGTGTTTAACTCGTGATAGATGATCTATTTTAGGATATATTTTGATTATTTACAAAAAAAAAAAAACGCAGTTTTCTTCAAATGGAAGGGACGCTCGCTACGCCTGCCGACTTCGCTCACTTCCTCAAGCGCCGCTTTGTGGCACTTTTCGTGAGGATGGGGCTACGCCCCAAGGGACTACAAGATACCTCTACCAAATACCTACCCCATAGAACGGATACTGGTGCGGATAGGCAGTGGTTTCGTGTGACCTAAAACCTCGCTTCGCTCGACCTTTGGATATTTACTCCATGATTGGTAGTTGGTACCCATTATATGAGTATTAGGTATTATTTATGGCGGAGCGATAAATTTTTTACGGTGCACTGGCGGGGCGAACGTATTTTCCGTCTCATTATTTTATATTTATACGATGTATTTATTGTTATATGAATGGCGGGGCTATAACAAACCAGTACCCAATTCAATAATCAAAATTGATTTATTAAGTAGGAAAAATGCACAAAAAAATTTATATGTTTGAAAAAAGGGAAAAACCGGTAGTCGCGATAACCACCTCTTAACGATAAACCTTATCGATTGCGTAATGGGCTAGTGATATATGCATATTCGGTGCGGTTTTGTCCTGTGCATTTTTGGTGTATTTGTGCGTGCGGTAATTGGCGTTGCCCTGCAAAGCCAATTCATAGCGTTTAATTTTAATTAGAATTTGAATGCCAATGATAAACCATTGCATTCGAAAAAAGTATTTTGATCGAAGTTCTGTCAGATATGGGCATTTAGGTGACAAGGGATTTTATGAGCATTTATATTGAACTTAGAGACTTGAAAATTGTATAGGGTGTTCATTAATGTAATATAATATTTAATTAAAAATGTCATAATTTTAATCAATACCTACATTATCTGACAACTTTGTTCAGAATCATTTTTTTCGAATGTGATGGTTTATTATTGCATTAAATTTCTAATTAAAATTAAACACTACGATTTACACTCCTGTATCCTTGTGGCAGGAGTATCAGCTTTTCTTTTTTAACCTTAATTTATTTTATTTAGGTATTATATTCTGTGTTTGAATTTGAACTAGAAAAGTTAGATTTTATTGATTATAAACATAACATAATAAATTAATAAACTATAAACAAGATTCAAGAGTCAAGATATTCGGCTGTAATATACTAATAAATATTCTTTAAATAGTTTATAATTACCTATGGATTGGTGGGTATATTGATTTGTGTCTTATTATACTATTTTTATAGTAAACAAGATATTTCTGCAAGTGTAGTAATTCTGTTTTCTGTTATGTTGGTATACTTCAGCTTTCTGCACTTATCATAATAATATTATTTTATAGAGGCACTTAATCAATTATCATGTTATGACAAAATACAAAAACAGAGTAGCGTAATAATTAGTAATTACATAAAGAATAAAATATAGAACAAAACTATAGTTATGATTATTTTAATTTAGGATATTAAAATTAAAACTTTAGCTAATAATTATTTTAAAATGTCAGTAGGTTAAAATTTAGAATTAGAATATATAATAATATGCATTAAGTGCAAATGGTTGCAAGCGGTTAATATGTAGGTTAATTGTTTAGAATTTATTTAAAATGAAATGAAAATATAATTGTAAATTATCAAAAAGCGCATGTGTAAGAAAATTAAACATTTATGATGGGATTTTCGTATGAGAAGCGACCTTTAAAAAGGCCGCGTCTTGGACCACCTGATGTTTATCCACAGGAACCTAAACAAAAAGAGGTGAGAGATTGATTTACAAATATGCAATTTAGAAATATGGTTATAATAATTAATGTTATTGTTAGGATGAATTAACGACAGTTAACGTAAAACACGGATTTACAACATCACTTACTATATCAGACGAACATCAACACGGAACAGCTCGTAATTATAATATCACAGCATCAAAAATTGGAGCTTTTTTTAATGCAATTATTAATAAGAAGGAAGAACTCAATACATTAGTAGATACCGGACGTAAGCGCTTACAAATTAATCCTAAAGATAATTTTTGGCCTGCTACTGCTCGTTCGAAGACTACTGTTGAAGCTTGGTTTAAAGATTTAGCTGGATTTAAGCCATTAAATATACTTTCTAAAAAGGCAAGCATTTTTTAATTTATATAGTTTAATAAATATGTTATATTTATTTATTTTCATTAAAGTCAATGTCAAGATATAGATAATATATAGAAGGTATACCTAGATAAAGTTAATACATAATTTTTAATTTTATTAGTTAGCAGGTAGGTATAAATATTTGTATTAATTATGTTTATTGTTTATATTTTTTTTAGGCTCCTAATTTTAACAAGAAGGAAGAAATTTTTATGCTATTATGTGAATATAATGTACCATTAATTCGTGCTACATGGTTTATTAAGTTAAGTTCTGCATATACAGTTGCTGTATCTGAAGCAAAGATAAAATCAAAACGTCAATTACCTGATCCTACACTTGGTATATCATTTTAAATAAACTACTTGTTCTTCAATATATAAATTAAAAATATAATGCATTTAGAATGGACAAGTACATTACTAAAATTTACAAAAGAACAATTAATTAAGCTTCAAGATTTTTATCAAAATAATAATTTATCAATGACTTCAACACATCATTTATCAATGACCGAAGAACAAAAAGTTTCACTTAAACAATGGAATTATTGTACAAGTCTGATTAAATATATGTATCAGGTAATATTATTTTCTTTTTCATAATACATATTTCTTATTAAATGCATTTTTATTTTAGGAAGGATTATTAGAACGACAAGAAGTTCTTCAATGGATTTTAGATATGCTTGAACGTTATAAATCGTCATCCAATAGTGAAGATGGTTTATTAAAAGTACTAAGTCCTTTAGCTTTACAATATTGTTCAGAATTTTGTCAATCTGAACTTCTTAGTCGAAAATTAGTTTATTTTTGTGCTCGTAAATTAAATACAATATGCAACTCGGTAATGGACATAAATCCTCCACAGAGTCCTAATTCTAAAGGAGTTTCGAATAATAGTGTTCCAAGGTATATTTTATTATTTATAATAAAATATAATATACGGTGTGATTTTTCATCATGATCCAGTGTATCACATTAAAAATATAAGTAGTTTTTGAAAAAAATTTTAAATTATTACACATTTTGTTCTATACTTCATCATAGTTATAATTAGAGCAAGGACTTTCATGCACTAAATAACCATCAAATATGCATTTAAAAATATGCACTTTTGCATAAAAAAATTAAAAATATGCGGTTAAATATGCCCTTAAAAAAATTAATTTTATTATTATTCACTATCATTATTTTATTATTATTATATCATTATTCACTAAGGTTTAACTAGATTAATTTTATTAAATTGATTTGGAATCTTTTTTTAATTTTGAACACACATGCAGCGAATGTTCTAAAACTAATCTAATTTACCCACTGACTAAAGATACTTGATACTTGATACTATCGTTTTTATACCACATATCTACTATTCGTTAAATAAAAATACAAAAATAGACATAATAAACACTGACCATTATTATTATTTCAAGATAAAATTTATCTCCATCGTCTTTATAAATTTATAACAAATTGTTGATCTTGATTCATGAAAAATATTCACCAAAGTGCTGGATTTTCGATAAACCATCAAAATATGCACTAAAAGCTTAAAATATGTTCTTATAGTCAAAAATATGCCCCTTAATCCAAATATGCAAAAATATGCACTAAAGACTTTGAGTATTTCATCATAAACTTTATGAAATGTATTTTGTACTTACAAAGCATCCGATAAAGTTAATCAGAAAAAATATGCAAATGCATGAAAGTCCTTTCTCTTATTATATATTATAATATTTTATATTTTTTATAATTATTATAATATTTTTACCCTTATCCCTTAAATTATAATACAATATTAACTTTTGATTTTCAAATGATATATGTTTAAATAGTAAATTCTTAAAGAATGTATTTTTATTAAATTTTAGTCATACAGGTTATGGAAATCCGACTAATATTTCATGAGTAATTAACATTCTAAAATATAGATGGGGGAGTACGCGGTAACATTTATGTAGACACATTGATAATTAGATTAGATGATTACATAACATAATCAATATTTGGTTCGAAATATCAACTACCAGTACCATAAATGTCAAGTGAACCGAACCATATATTGATTATGTTGTAAAATAATTTAATATTTATCAATGTAAATGGAAGATGTTACCACATACTCCCCCAATCATTTCCCCTTTAGAATATTATTACTCTAGAAGTATTAGTTAGAATTCCATAACCTGTATGACTAAAATTTTATAAAAATATATTCTTTAAGAATTTATTATTATAATAATGTTATTATTTGAAAATCAAAAGTTGATGTTTTATTATCATTTAAGAGATGAGGGTAGTTATATAACTATGGCAGTATATAAAAAAAATAAGTAATAATAATTTTAAAATTTTTTTTTCAAATACTACTCATGTTTTCAGTTATATGCTAGATATAAAAAATCACTGTATATAGAAATCATTAATATAATTATATTTTAGTAATACTTCTAGTGCTACCAATGCTGCTTCTACATTAAATGATATGATGTCCTGTCCTCATCACAGAGATATTTTACTGCCACTTAGCTGTATAATTCAAGTAATGTAGAAATTTTAATGTTGCTTCTTTAATTATAATTATTTTAATATAGTTATTATTTTTATAGGTAATTTTATTAGAATGTCCAACCTCTCTTATTTGGAACTATTTAGGAGGTGGTAAACTTCCAACTGTTTTAAATGGATCACCTATAGATTATCTTCCTTGTTCACCAGTAGTTTTACCAATGCCTCAAAGAACAAATAATACTTTATTAAGGTAATTTGAAATTAAATTTTAGTATATGACAAAGTTATTTATTTATTATAAGTAATAACGTATTGACACATTAAATATTATTTAAATTATATAAAATAATTGATATAAGAGTCCACACTATACGTGCTGTAGGTTCGTGGCTCTGTTTCTATGCCAATGTACAATCAAATCATTGTTTTTTTTTAGGAAACGTTTACACATAAAAAGTGGCAAACGTGTTATATGCAGCTGTTTTTAATTAGTATGCCAAATAAATTTGTGGTACCTGGTGTTGAATGCCACCTGATAGGGGGAGTCACCCATCGTCAGTTTGTTTGTTGTGGAATCTTATAATTATATTAATAGCATTGACAGAACTAAAAATGTTTTCATAAATCCCATAGTATTTTTAATAGGTATTAAATATGTTTATTATATATATTTATATGTTACCGGTAATATGTATAATTCCGGCATTATATAATATAATGCCCATCAATTTTAGGCAAAGAATTAAAAATTATAATTTTAGCATAAAATGCCTAGGCATTATATATATTTCATAGGCATTTTATGGCTAAATGAGTTTAGGCAAAGTATTAAAAATTGTTTTTAATATAATGTTGTTTAATATTAAAACTATTTTATTATAATATAATATACAAAATGATAATTTTTAATTTTAATAATTTATTACTATTTATTGCAACAAGTTACTATTACTATTATGACAACGCGAGTTGCACAATACATAATATAAAAATATTGTAGATACTGCGTTTTGTAATTGTTCTATACTATTTTGTATATATGATTATACTAGAATGAAAAGCAGTAACTTAATAATTATTATGTGATAATTAGTATTAATTATTTATTAAATTCAAAATAAATAATATTTTTAGATTCCTTGATTAATTTTTCATCTATATTATTTTATTTGTCATTAAAACTTTTAACTCACTATAAAAATGTTCCATGTTAAAAAATAGTTTGCAATAGTAAAATGAATAATATACTCGTACAAACTGTATTCGACTATTGAATTATATGGCAAATGAAGAACATAGTATTATCAATGTGAAATTGGTTATAATATAGTTTTATTTTATAATAATAATATATTCTTAATTGTGGGTATTTCTATAATTTGAGCGATAAATATATTGCCTAACATAATATATAATGATATTATATATAATGCCCAAGGAATGTATCTAAATTCGTTTAGGTATTCTATAAAATGCCTAGAAATATGTATAATGCCTAGGCATTTTATACTAAAATTATTTTTTTTATTACTTTGCCTAAAATCAATCGGCAATATATATAATGCCGGAATTATACATATTGTCGGTAACATATACACATAGTGCAGTATTTATACAGCACAGGAAAGATCCAATGTTAACAACTTAATGATGTAATAATTGTTTGAATAAGTGATAGAATATAATTAAAAAAGAAGAGCTGTTACTGCTTTTGAAGAGATACTGGTGTAAACAGGATAGTGTTGAATTTTAATTAAAATTTGAATGCAATGATAATGATAAATCATCACATTCGAAAAATAATTATAAAGGAAGAGTTCAGTCAGATAATATATGTATTAATTACAATATTTTACATTTTTATTAAAAATATAAAACTAATTGGTTCTCATTTACATAAATTTCAACGTTAGAGTTCCAAAATTTTATCAACACTGTTTATGAACATTCAATTGGATTTTCAAGTCTCTATGTCCAATATAAATGCCCATAAAATCCTTAAATGTGTCTTCTAAATGACAGAACTTTGCTCAAAATCTTTTTTTTCAATTGTGATGATTTATCATTGGTGATTGCATTCAATTTTTAATCAAAATTCAACACTATCTTCTTTAGACCTGTATCCTTTCCACAGTAGTATTAACTCTACTTTTTTTTTAGAATTAATATTGGTAATAAAATAAGTCTCGAATTCCTTGTTATTATCTCTATTTAATGGACACACAGATGAAGAATTTTTTTCCTAAACTTATTAATTTAGAGCCCGGAAGTTCATGCATTTGCATGTTTTTTCTGAGTGCATTAAAAAGTTGCTGGATGAGCGACAAATTTGAATCTCAACATAACGAGTTTAAAAATAAAATTTTAGTTTGCATATTTTCGCATATTTTGAGGTTTATTACATAAATATGCATATTTTAAAATAAAATTGCATTTTACTGCATTTACTTGTGTTATTTTTTTTTGGTTTATTAATATTTCATGAAAATGTAAGATTTTTAGTATATTTTAAAATATATTTGTTGAAAAAAATGACTATAAAAACATTGATAACATAATTCTGATAACATATCCGTATAACTAATATTTGTGGAAACATCAGTAAATTGAATCCTATGTATACAGATAATTCAGATAATTCTTAATATGATTTTAATTGATTTAATGATTGTTGGGACTCGCGATTGCGATCTATATATTATATACCAATTAATATATTATTTTAATTATTTATATTAATTAAATTGTGCATATTTTCCACATCTTTCAATTATTATAATGAAAAAAAGTTAATCTTAAAAAAAACTTAAATGCATGTTTAGCGCATATTTTAAAGATTTTAAGCGCATATTTTGATAGTTTTTAATGCATGAACTTCCGGGCCTACTAATTATCATAAAGTCACCAAGATCACTCATTGAAATAGAAATAGATAATAATATAGTGGGTTATACAACTTGATTATCAGAGATTCTCCGAAAGTGTGATGTGTCTATAGATTCAGGAAAGCCATATATAACATATATGATGTATTTTTTATGTTATTATATTATAAACCCTTAATACATTTTAGATTCTGAGTGAAGCGAAGAATGTATTGGTTTTACAATGACTTGTCTTTTTTTTTTATGTCTGAAAACACTTTTACCAATGTATGTTGTGAATATTTTTTTTAGGAAACAATTGAAACAGGCAGAAGAAATTGTCAAAATGAGAAGTCAAGCTGCTGAAAGTAGATGGTGTCTAGATAAATTTCATAAATCATCTATTGGTATAAATATATATTATTTATAGATAAATTGTTATATTAATTTAAACATTTATTGTTTTTTTATTTAGGTGCCAAAACAATGAAAATTTTAAATGTTTTGGATGCACTAGATCGTCATAGTTTTGAACGTATCGATCAAAATAATTCACTAGATACATTATATAATAAATTATTTTTATCACCAATTTTCAAAGAAAATAATAATCTACTACTTTCTGTAGGAAATGTTCCAATGTCTACAGAAAATGAAATATCAAAAGACAATCGAACTGAATATGTAAATTATTCTATAAAGTAATTATATTTTATGTTATTTATTAATATTATTCTTTTAAATATTTTTTAGAATATTGAACAAGATCAAATAGTTGTGAAAGTTTTATGTGAATGGGCTTTGAGTAGTTTAAGACGAGGTGAACATCGTGGAATGGCAGTGGCTAGATTATTAGACAAACGTCAAGCTGAAATCACTGGTCGTGATAGTGATTTATCTGTTGAAGTTATACCTGGTGGTCCTAGTGAAGATAAAGATTCCATTGTTTCTACACCAGCCACTCTCCCACTTTTTCAACCACTTTTAATGAACTTTCTTGACCATGATGCTCCAGTACTTGGTATGAACTTTATTATGAATTATAATAAATAATTTTCAACATATTATATTATTCTAGAATTACTTTTATTTTATAATTCTCTTTAGAAAATACAAATACAGGTCGTACTACATTTACAAATTTAGTACATTTATTTACTGAACTTATACGAAATGATGTATTTTCTCATGATGCATACATGTGTACTTTAATATCAAGAGGAGATTTACAGTCAACTAACAATATTGGTAACATTGTAATTTATATAATAGGTTAAAAAAATAACTTCACTTAATACATTTTAGGGATATGTCAACCAGGAAGTAATAAGCCAGCAGATACTCCTTCAGGTACTGGACCTTCTCAAGCACAAGTACACATGGAAGATGACAATCTTTTTGATTTAAAACCAAATGTTCCAGTAAGTGAAATTACTGTTGAGTTTTATAAAATTAAAAATAGTGAATTTGTTTGGTTTAATAAATTAAAGAATCAATCAATAAATATATATTTGTTTTTTAAATTTAGGAACATCATAATAGACATATGGATTATGATGATAGCAAAATAGATGATGACCTTGATAAATTGCTTCAACATATTAAGGAGGAACAACAAAATTCAATGGTACAAAACATTATATTAACATTTTTAATAAATATTATATAACTCTATTTAAAATTTTTAAGGATGCACCTGATTCACCAAAAGTTGAACCGTTTGCTGGTTCATCAATTGGAGGATTGGAATCAAATGATCCATCAACAAATACTAATGATAATATGTATAAATGTCGACCGTCTCGACACTTATTATATGCAACACATTTTCCTTTACCATTAGTAAATTGATTAAATAATAAATATACAAATATACAAATAAATGAATAATTTAATAAAAATATTATTTTCTTTAACAATTACTAGGATGAAGACACTACAAGCCACGATTGCAATCAAAGACATGTGTTATTGTATGGCTTTGGTAAAATGCGAGATGATGCTAGACACACCATTAAACGTATCAGTAAAGATATTTGTAAATTATTTAGTAAAAAATTTAGTATTGACATTGCTGAAGGTAAATTATAAACTTTTTTAAAAATATTATTATATTATATTAATTAATAATGAATTATAAACAATAATAGGAGGAAAAGTAAAGAAACATTCAAGAAATGAATTTAATTTTGAGGCAACTACAGCTCGTGTACAAAACTTATCATATTTTGATCAACATGTCGTAACTTGGCAGTGTAGCCTTAATGTATTAGAAGCAATAAATGCATTTGCGACTGGTAATTTGTATTTTCATTAGGATTATATAATGTTAAGGGTAATGTTAATGTTTGAATAATGTTGACATTAGCCATGTATTTTAGTGAAAAAAACATCAAATAAGATATATTATATAATATTACATTTAATCCTATTAGTTTGGTCACCTTTTGGTCTGTACCCTTAATATTCTTACTAACAGTGATACAATTGCAAGTTTATTGGATCAAGAGTTGTCTCCTCATAAAGATTATTTTTGACGTGATACATGTATTGTAGAATAAAAATTGTGTCAGTGGTCACTAGTTTTTATGATATTATTTAAAATTTATTGTCCAGTGTTATATTAAACAGTGATTAAAGTAGAAATTTGAATAAAATCTATATTTATATGGGAATCATCATTATTATATTTCTATATTTTACAATAATGTTAAATAAAATTGATAAACATTTTTGAAAATTATATTGAAGTTCAAATACATATTATTTAACTCAGTTCCAAATAATTGTGAATATTACATTTACAATTTTTTTTCTAGCTGTTTAAAGAATAAATAGAAAGCTGATACTGCTGTGGAAGGGATATAGGTCTAAAGAGGATAGTGTTGAATTTTGATTTAAATTCTAATGCAATAATAAATGTTTATATTTGAAAAACAATTCTTAGCGAAATACTGTCAGATTTGGGTATTTCGGTGAGTCATTTAGGGGTTTTATGGGCATGTATATGGAACATATTTTAATCAATTTATATATAATCTGATGAACTCGCTCAAAATCGTTTTTCGAATGTAATGATTTATCATTGCATTTAAATTTTAATCAAAATTCAACACTATCTTCTTTAAACCTGTATCCCTTCCACAACAGTATCAGGTTTTCTTTAATTATAGTTCTTAAATTAATTATTTAATTTTCAATAGGAAATTCAAATTATTTACCAGTTCAAGAGCACGTAGCTTTTTTATTTGATCTTATGGAATTAGCATTAAATGTCAACTCACTTTTGGATGTCTGTATTCAAGTAAAGACGATTTGAAAATTTAAATTAATTAACTGTGTGATATTTATTATATGTGAAAACATTTTAAATTGATCTATGAATGTTTTTATTAGATTTTGATGGACATACCAGATGTTGAAGCACAGTTGGCAGCAAAAGGATCATCTTTGGTACGAATTTATACAACCTCTTTAGTTCTCTATATTGTGGGAGTTTTACGGAGATATCATTGTTGTCTTTTATGTAATTATTAAATTAATTAAATTACATAATTAATAATTAGATATTAATATATTTAATATTTATTTTTAGTAAATCAAGAACAAGTTGTAGGTGCTTTTGAAAATTTATTTCGTGTTGTCAAACATGTTTCAAACCCTGCAGAATGTTTGAGTGTTGAACGATGTGTTCTTTCTCACTTGTATGATTTATATATTTCTGCAGCTCCTCTATTAAAAGGTCGTCTACCAGGAGCTGAACCTTTTAATGCATTATACTTGAAAATACGTCAAACACTTCATGCAAATCTACAACCTTCGACTATGACACATGGAAATTGGAATTCTAGTTACATGAACGATTTAATAATGACCTATCGAAGAGGATGTATGATTTTCTAATGTACTTGTATTAAATTTATATTTTATCTAATTTATGTATGATTGTTTTTATAGGTAAGATTGATTCGGGTTGGCATAGACAACTTAATGAATCACAAAGTAATCGATATAGTTTAGTATGTAATGTTGTAATAGCTGTTGCAACTGAAACATCAGATATTGAACGTTTAAATGATTTGGCAATACTCAGTGCAGAATTAACATCATCGTGTAGTTCATTAGCATCTGAATGGCTAGGTAATATAAATATTAATTAAATAATTTTTTTTTCATTAATTATCAATTTCAGTAATTTGTTTTAATAATATTTGTACAGGTGTATTGATGGCTTTGTGTTGTTCTTCTAATAATCCTATTATTTTTGGAGAAGTCTTATCACGTGTTGATATGAGTGATATTACTGTACATAACTCTTTAGCATTATTTACATCAATTCTTGTTGGTAAGTATTAATATTTTTATATTATAAGTTATAATATAAATATATTTGTTTAATCTAATTTCTAATCGATAATATTCAATTGAGATAAATTATATTAATTATTATAACTTATAAGTTTAATTGATAGTCAATTAAATATTAAAATAATTCCTTAATTATTTTCAGCACGACATTGTTTCTCTTTAGAAGATTTTGTAGTTCATGTTGCTTTACCTTCTTTATTAACAGTCAGTAATGAAGGTAATCATTTGTAATTAATTATTAATATATATTTAAATTAATGTATTTATAAATTAGAATAAAGTTATCAATATTATCTAATATATTTATAGGGCATGGAGCTGCAGATACAGATCCTGAAGCTGAAGCATCAGCTAGATTGACATGTCATTTATTATTACGTCTTTTTAAGACTACTGAAGTGCCTCAACCTAGTCTTTATTCAGTCGGTTAGTTATAGTTTATATATGTATATTCTATATGTACGTATAATATGATATTATATAATTATTAATTAATATAAAATTAATATTTCAGGCACGTCACCAAATCCTATATCAAATTCAAATTCTAGTTGCAGTATAAAACAAAGTTGTGATAGACATTTGTTAGCTGCAGCTCATAACAATATAAGAGTTGGTCCTTTATTAGCTGTATTAAAAGCTATCATTGTTGTCGGTGATGCAACAGCACAACGCCCTAATCAATCAATAAAAAAATCACCCTCTAGTCAAGTTAGTACTCCAGGTGGTACAAGTAAAATGCCTAGTGAATTATCAATCAGCCATATTCTGGGCACATCAGATATTCTTGGAGGCTCAGCGGATCATTTGTTAATGGAATTAGGAGGGTAGGATTAAATAATTTAAATATATTAATTTTATGTTAATTTTTATGTTAAAACATTTAACAGCCTAGGAAATAATGACACTCAATCTCCTGGTTTATCTGAGCTTGCACAATTTGTATTAAGAGAAATATGTAGTCAAGAGTGGGTGTTAGAACGTTGTCTTCAAAATCCTGAAGAATTATGTCATCAAGATATGCTTTTGGATAGTATGTTATCTTCAAAACAGGTGAAAATTATATAAATATATTTATAAATATATTTATATATATATATATATATATATACACAAATATTTTAATAATGATGTAATAAATAGGCACAACGATTATTGCATATGATATGTTATCCGGAAACAGCAAGTGGTTCTGATATTTCTTTAGATTCAAGGACAATAATCACTAATATTTTAGAAGTAATAACTTTATTTTAATATTTTAAATACATTTTTATATAATATTATTTTATTTGTTTGCAATTTAATTTATAGAATTCAGATCAATGGACTCTTCGAATGTCTTGGTTAGAAATGCAACTTATGTTTAAGCAGTTTTCACCAAATTCTCCAGATTTAAATCAATGGCTTGACATAGTTGCTAAGGCAGCTATAGATATGTTTCAACATAATCCTAATACTCAAAACAAGTAAATGTTTTATTTTTACATCTTTTTTTCTAAGTTTGCCTACTCTTAATAATTCTTAAATAATAAGCAAACAAATGTTAATATAATTTGATTAATGATTATTGATTATAATTCATTACAATGATACACAGTATATATTTGAAAATTATTATATATATACCAGTGTTTATTATATTATATATTATATTTTTATATTATTTTAGAAATGAAAATATAAAAAAAACTCATTCTATGTGGCTGTTAGCACCACTTATTTCTAAGTTACCTAGTGCAGTTCAAGGAAGAGTTCTAAAAGTGGCTGGTAAAAATAATTTTTAAATGATTTTAATTTAAGATTATATTTCATATTCTTCTTAAAAACATGTTTAATTTTTAAAGGTCAAGTATTAGAAAGTGGAAATATGATTGGAATGGGTGGTACAAACTCTGGTAATGTTACTCCAATTACCACACATGGTGTTAGTGGCGGTGGTAGTAGCAGTCGAAGTAGCAATAAAGGAACTCCTCCTCATCCTCGACCAACTCAAAGCACTAATTCTATACCAGCACCCCCAGCTATATTAGCATATCATCAGCCATTTTTGTCATTAGTACTCAGTTGTCTTAAAGGACAAGATGATCAACGGGAAAGTTTACTTTCATCTATACATAATCAGTTGTCTCAATATCTAATGTTATCAAAAGAGGTAAAACAAATTAAAAATTGTAAAAATACAATATATATATATATTTGTATATATTACTGTGTATAATTAATTTTATTAATAATAGGAACGTCTTGGTATTCAAGAAGGATGTGTTACTAATAAAGAAATTGATACCATGCAAGATTCACTTGCATTGCGATTTAGTTTAGTAGGAGGTATGTTTGATACAATTCAGCGAAGTACTGCATTAACAACTGATTGGGCAGTTCTTTTAGTACAACTTGTGACATATTCAATGATAGATTTGACTAATAATACGTAAGATTATTAAATTTTATTTTACATAGTTTGTAAATCTTTGAACAGTATATGTTTAGTTTTATATTATAATTTGAAATTATAATAATGTTATAAAATATTTTATAGAAAATTATTTAACACAGTAATAGATATGTTAGCTACATTGATACATTCTACTTTAGTATCTGATTCTCAAACTGAAAAAGGCGAAGAAAATCGAAAACATTATCAAAATTTAATAAAAAAACTAAAAAAAGTAAAACCCATTAGAAAAATTATTATAATTTTTAGATAAATATAGTTTGGATTAACTGATTAGTGCTTATTTTAGGAAGTTGGAGAGAAACACTCTCCATCTATTTCACAAGTGAGACAGCTATTACCTTTGGGTAAACAGCAATGTGAAATTATTACTTGTGAACAAATTGGTACCGACATCAAAGGAAATAAGATATCAACTGGTTTAGATTCAAATGATAAACAAGGTTTAAAAGTTTGTGATAAACAGCGTGTGAGTGCTTGGGATTTATTAGAAGGGCACAAAAATCCTGCTCCGCTGTCATGGTCATGGTTTAGTGCTGTGAGAGTTGAACGTAAACCATTATGGTATGAAGAAAATCATAGAATGCTTAAATTTCATACACATTCATTAGTGAAGCCCGCGTCATATTTCTTAGAACCTTTGCCTTTACCTCCTGAGGATTTGGAACCACCACAAGAAAAACCTGTAAGTAAAAGATTATATATTTATTTTTAATTATTTTAAATTGATTTCTCTAATAAAATAATTTATTTTTCCCATATAATAATTAATAATTATTATGGTTAGGCTGATTTTACATCTTACTAATATTACTATATTAATTACTATATTATTTATTACTTTATTAGTAATATCTGATATTTTAAAATTTACTACTGATATAAAATTAATAATCAATGTATTAAAAATCTTAAACTTAGAGAAAACCATGAACCAATATTCGATAAAACTAATATTAATTTATTATAATTTTAAGTAATTTTACATACATTGGTATGCAATCCATGACACATTTTCTGTGTATGAAATTATATTGTGATATTACTGAATGATGATTATTCATCAAATCTTTATTTTGTGATTAATATAATTTTATCTATTTCAGTTTAAAATAATATTGGTTAATGTATGCTCTTAATTATAGTAATAGGATATTTTAAAATATTTTATTACTTAAAAATTATAGGGTTTTGTTTTTTTAATTTTTTTTTTTTTTTTTTTTTTTTGTATCTATGATTTACGATAAGTGTTTTGAGTTTAATTATTTGGGGGCTTTTAAGTTTTCGTTTTTCTGGGAAATGAGAATGAACAGTGCACTCACTTGTAAATATAGTGTCCTTGTGTTTATTGTAATCAGATCAAAGGAGGAGTAGGTTCTGGAATGAATATGGGTCCAGGACCGGGACGTCCAGATACACCATCTTCTGTACCAGAATCACCAGGTAGAGGTATTAAACGTAGTTTGAAAAATCAAGGAGGACCACCAAATCCAAGACGTAAGAAACAACCTCAGCTTCAAACTATGTCGCCTATGACTCCTAACCCTCAAATGGGGCCAGGTCCTCCAATGCATCCCCAAATGCAGGTAAATATAAATTTATCCTTACTGCTTAATGATTAAAATATCATAAAATTAAAATAATATTTATCAAGTCTGATATAAACTATTATACCTTATATTATATTTCTTTGAAAATTATTGAAGCATAATAATGATTGCATTTGGTTTTGATTTTTAAAACAATATAAAGTAAATAATATAACAATATAATAATAAATTAATAATTCTTGACTGTTTAATTAGTAATGCCAATTCAATATATTTACTTATATATTTGTTAACATTATATTTTTCTATTTTATTATGATAAAATGAATTAATTGAAAATTTTTTATTTAAATATATGGTTCTTGAGGAATTTACTTCAAAGGAAAGTAACTGTTATACTTGGAAATAAACTTAAATTTTATAATAATAGGTTTGATACTTTTAGAATAAATTTTGTATATACTTTAATAAATATTAACAATAAATCTAATTGTATAAGAATTCACAGGGTCAGCATATGGGTTATAGTGGTCCAGGTGGAGGAATGTATCCCATGCAGTCAGGACCAGGCCCAGTTCCTGGTCCTGCTCCAGGACCACCACCCAGTCAAAATCCTCAGTGGGGTGGTTATGGGCAACAAGGCCCGCAAGCTGGGCCTAACTTTTATTCTCAACAAGTGCCTCCTACACCTGTCACTGGTCCTGGTTCAAGATTTGATCGTCCAGGAAATACTTCTAAACAAGCATTGAGTAATATGCTTCGTATGCGATTACCAACTAACCAATACATGGGTCAAACAAGTCAGCAACCAAATATGAACCCAAATTTTCAACCTATGCCTAGACAGCAATTTATAAGGTATATTATTTAAATTATAATCAAGTTGTGAGCATTCAATTATTATTATTAAAAAAAAAAAACTTTAGAAGAGGACAACATAATGTACCAATTCAACCTCCCCAGCAAAATGCTCCACAAATGTATCCAACACAACAACCTACTCAAATGTATTCTAATATGCAACAAAGTAAGTATACAGTTTTAAATAATATAATATATAAATTATTTTATAAAATTATTAATTAATTTTAGGTATGAATCAAAATTATGGTGGTTATGTTGGCCAACAACCTGGAATGAGACCTTATATGCAAGTAAGTGTAAACGTCAATTTATTTATTATTATTAATAATTTATATTTATTTTAAATAATAAAATGTTATATTTATCCAAATTATATCAAATTAATTAATATGAATAATACATATTTTGATACAGCATCCTTGAATAATAGTATATTTTATATGCATATTTAGTTTGAATTTATTTCTAAATAATGTAAACCTCTGGCTATATGACTGATATTATAAAAATATGTTTTCGTTTCAGCACAGCACATATAACAGTATGTTTAAATGAATTATCATCTTCTATCTTTTGTTTTTAATAATAAATTTATCCATTATACGATTATTACAAAATATGTAATTGACTACGCCCAGACGAAATCCCCACACCTGCGGTGGAGCTTGAATTTCCGTCAGGGTTCGGAAGAGCATTGTTAGACACACAGGCACAAGCGTCGTATGTAAATCCGATCACAGCGCGCAAATATGGCAATTTTGGTAAACAGACCCGGTATTACGAGGAAAAATAATCCCGTTCGTCGTCGTACATGAAAATCGTATCTTCGAAATTCTAGTCGCGCGATCAGGGAAAATCGATCCGAAACGCTGCCTCATCAGACCGACACTGCCATGCGAAATACTAGTGAGACCAACGACCGACACCAACACAAACTAGGACGCACCGATCCCACCACACCTCTTACCCAAACCTCGACCCCTTCCTCACAATCAAGGTAGCACGTCACTGCACACACCGTCGACCTACAGGGAAGCAGGGTCAAAGGCAACAGAGTGTAGGGCGGTGCCTAGTAGCTGTGTCTACCCCACAGGTATTACCGTACGGCAGGGGCACGGTCCCCGGTCCCCCTTCATATCAGATACACAGGCACAAGCGTTGTATGTAAATCCGACCATAGCAACGTATGACTCGGACAAGACTTCTTCGTCGAGAACGAGGTCTCCGTTGACTACACACACCATCTACTTAGGGTCTCGCAGGTTGAAAGATCTCTCGAAACTGATCGACTGGCGATCTGGCACGACTGGAGGCATCCTTGGAGGAGGCGCGGGCAGCGCTGCGAATCGTAGCTTGTTGTCTACCTCCGAAGGTCGTCCGGGTAATGCGGAAAAGGCAGCTGTGGATGTTAGTAGAGGTGTACGCGCGAGGACAGGAGGCTGAACAAGTCCCTGGGCCAAGCGTGGCATAACAATACCACCACCACCACCGGCAACCAGGTCAAGGAGAAGGCGGGTGACGACGGCAGCAAAGCTGAACCAGCGGCAGCGGCGGCACCACCGGCAACAGCACCGACATATTGGCAGCTTATACACACAACATGGCCACTCTCGAGGACATTGGGAGACTTAACAGAGTTACCCACGAGCTAAGAGGTGCGCCAAGTTTAAAATCAAACATCGCAGCACTTTCGGGACACCGCTACGGTTGGCAGCTTGGCAGGGGAGTAAGACACGGCCCGATATGGTGCGTACACCTGTACGAACGATGTCGGGCGCGATCTGTCTTCCTAGTCAGCCACCAACCTAGGCGGTGCGCTAGTACACACCGAGACCTCCCATCCAACTATGGAAAGGAGACTCGGAGGGGACGACCGAATCGGGCTGCTCGACCTAAACGGCGAGTCGGGTGTAGCTTTTGCCTTCGCCCATCAAGCCAGACACACCGTCACACCTACATGCCAACTGACAACGACAGTCTGGACGAGCCGTTGCTCATCTATGACTCCTCGTCAGATCGGTATGTATTTGTATTCGTCAGACAAGTGGACCCATCCTTTCATCCACCACTGAGAGCGCGGACTACAGTGACACCGGGACCGTACCGCCTCACTACATGAGTAGAAAAACCACTGAGGCACAGCGTAACTACCATAGTTATGAACTAGAGGTACTGGCGATCGTGGAAGCGTTAAAAATGTTTAGAGTATACTTATTGGGTATACATTTCAAAATCGTAACAGATTGCACTACGTTTACGAAAATCTTAGAAAAAAAAGATTTGGCAACCAGAGTGGCCAGGTGGGCATTGCTGGTCTCAGAGTATGATTGTACCATAGAACATAGGTCCGGCTCCAGGATGCCCCATGTGGATTCTTTGAGTCGTTACCCAGTGTGCATGTCCATCCAAAGAAGTGAGTTCCTGTTACGGCTGGTAGCTGCACAACAAGGCGACCCCGACGTTCGGACTATCATGAATGCACCAGTGGCTGGGAACATGTAATCAAGGGTGGCATACTACACGAAGTATGTGATGGTAATGACTTGCCAGTAATTCCCAAGAACATGCAGACTGAGGTGATTAGGAATGCCCATAACATAGGCCATTTTGGAGTCACAAAAACTGAATTGTTAGTATGGCATGAATATTCGATTGTTGGGTTAAAGGAGAAAATTGAATCGGTAATTAAAAATTGTGTCCCGTGTATCTTAATGAATAGAAGGCAAGGCAGGCAGGAGGATTTTCTCCGACCTATTGATAAGGGAGACGCACCGCTGATGACCTGGTACATTGATTTTTTGGAACCAATGGAAGCGACATCAAAAGGATATCAGCATATATTTGCTGTAATAGATGGGTTCTCAAAACTTTGCTTGCTGTTCCCTACAAAGAGTACTGCGGCGTCGGAAGTTATTGATCGGTTGGCCCTATTGGAGGTGACATTTGGTAACCCAGAACGTAGTGTGTCTAATCATGGAACAGCGTTCACATCGTATAGTTTCGAACAGTATTGTAAAGACCGAAATATTAGACACATATTAATTACCACAGGCATGCCTCGTGGAAATGGACAGGTTGAACGGCTCAATTCCATCATTATTAATGTGTTGGCCAAGATATCTATTGACCAACCAGAAAAATGGTATCGACAAGTGGGAAAAGTGCAGATGGCAATTAACGGCTCAGTTCAGAGGTCTATAGGCATGATTCCATTCAAGCTGTTTTTTGGTGTGGAAATGCGTCATGCTGATTTTGTGCCACTAAAGGAAGCTATATAGAAAGAGTATATAAACTGGTATGAAAGTCAATGAGAAGAGGACCGTCAGCGGGCCAAAGATCAAATTGCTAAGGCTCAAGAGGAGCAACGCAAGACTTTCAACAGGCGAGGAAGGAGTCTGCGCCATATCACATAGGTGATCTTGTAGCTATTCGTAGAACACAGTTCCTGCCGATGTCTAAGCTTGCAAGAAAATATCTGGGATCCTATCGTATTGTCAGCCAAAGGGGCCCAAACCATTTTGAAGTAAAGAAAGTAGGCGACGGTGAAGGTCCAAACAAGACATCCACTGGGACTGATTTCATGAAGCCATGGTATCCAACAGTCAACCATAAGGAAGAAGATGCAGCCGAGGCGGATGCTGTTCAGTCTGGGGAAGATGTGGAGTTGAGTTTTCTACCAGAGAGCGGGTCGGTTCAGGATACAGCTAAAGTGGTAGGGGGGAGCTAAGCGTCAGTGTTGTTTTGACGTGCGAGTGTTTTGGTTATTGTTTGTTGTTGTTGTTGATTTTGTATATAAATAAAGAGTTAATCCGTTACTAGTGTGTTATTGGTTATTTAAATGTACATTTTGGTACCCAATCCATATATATAACATAAAAATGCAAAATAGAAAACATCTATATTTCACAACTAAAGATAATGGTTAAAATATAACGAATATGTACTGATAAATAATAATAATTTTATAAATTGTAAGTATTAAAATTATATTTAAAATCGTTTTTATTTTATAGAATCAAAATGTGCCAATGAATCCAATGAGTGGCCCTCAGAATCCAGCACCTCCATATCCTAGACCAAATGCTCCAAACCAACAAGCACAAAATTCTCAATATCATCAGGTATAAATCAATTAAAACTTACCTATTATGAAAATCATCAATTTAATTAAATATAATTGTGCAGTTATGATGTGTGTATTTTTCTTATACAATTATACATTTAAAGTATTAAATTGTGAATATAAAAAAATGGTTATATATTTTAGCAACTAAGTCAACAACGTATTCGACATATAATGGCTATGCAACAACAGCAGCAGCAACAACAGCAGCAACAACAACAACAGCAGCAGCAGCAACAACAACATCACATGCAAAGACAAATGCAAAATCCCCAACAACCACAACAAGGTCATCCTTATGGTTTACAACCTCCACCATATTAAGTTATACTTCATACATTATGTTTATTATGGTATTTATTGATTTATCTAAGTTAATTTAATTATCTAATATGAATGTTTAATAAGTACTTTTTAAGTTTATATTTATTAAGTACAATAATATTTTATAATAGAATCAATTTAGAAATTAATATATTTATATAAATAAATAATAATATATTAATACGCATAATAATAGATTAAATGATATGTTAATTTTAAGAAAAATAATTATAACTTATTCCTATAAAATGTCTTAATTTTTTATATTTGATTTATTTAATGCATATTATAGTAATTTTTAATTATTTGGTTCTTTATTTTAATTCCAGTTTAAAACATTAGTGTTATAAAATGTTTCTTTGGTGGTTTATATTTGTTACTTGTTACCATTAAATAAATAAATAATAACATCTATAAGGTGTTTTATATTTGAAATTATATTTTTAATTGGTTTTGGATAATTATTCAATTATAATATATCAATGTACTTTGTACATACATGCTTTATAGTTGACACGGTCCGTTATAGCTGCCGGCTGTGGCCGGCGGTCCTGCTGCTGCTGGCTATGGCCAACATTACAGTAAGCAGCAGCAGCAGGGACGGCGGCACCAGCGGCAACAACACCAACATAGCGGCAGCTCATACACCAACGGCAACGCCATAACCAAAGTTAAAAATCAAACATCGCAGCACTTTTCGGGACACCGCTACGGTTGGCGGCTTGGCAGGGGAGTATGACACAGCCGGATATGGTGAGTACACCTGTACGAACGATGTCGGGAGCAATCTGTCTTCCTAGTCAGCCACCAACCTAGGCTAGTACTGGCTAGCGCTAGTACACACCGAGACCTCCCATCCAACTATGGAAAGGAGACTCGGAGGGGACGACCGAATCGTGCTGCTCGGCCTAAACGGCGAGTCGGGTGTTGCTCTTTGCCCCCGCTGTCAAGCCAGACACACCGATACACCTACATGTCAACCGACAACGACAGTCTGGACGAGCTGTTGCTCGTCTACGACACCTCGTCAGATCTGTATGTATTTGTATTCGTCAGACAAGTCATCCTTTCATCCACCACTGAGAGCGCGGATTACGGTGACACCGGGGCCGTACCGCCTCATAGTATGTCTTCTAGTATTTATTAATTATATTTCATATTTCTTCATGATAGATAATATAATTTAGACCACGGTCGTCTTATAAGATCTTCTAAGGCTGTGATTTAGATTATTGGTATATATTTTACTGTTATTTAGATAAGAGATATAAAAATTTGTATTTTATACATTAAGGCGGTTGGAAGTCGATATTATTTTCAAGCATTTAGAATTTAGATCAATAAGCAAAAGAATAATTAAGACCTTCCAATTGTTCAATTTTAATTTTGAAAAAATATTTGAACTTGTGAACCTTTTTCCATGTTATGTAGGAAATAGTTTTAGATTCTGAGCGAAGCGAAGAATGTATTGGTTTTACAATGATGTGTGATTATTTTTTGTTTTTTTTTTTTTTTTTTTTTTTTTTTATGTCTGTGTACAAAAATTGACGCGAAAAAATGACGAAAAAACTGCATTTTTCGCGAAAAATGAAATTTCGATGAATTCGATTTCTATATTTCACGATAACTCAAGCAATTTTTAAGATAGAGACCTGAAATTTTTTTTGGATGTTCACATAGCTACTATATATATGTGGTATAATTTTGGAACCGTTACATTAATTTTTCTCCAAAATATAGGACTTTGAATATTTCGTAAAATTCACGTTTTTACGTATATAATGTGTGATAAAATTGTCATTTTTAGGTATTTTAGTCTGAAAATTTTACTGAAGTATACTTACATATTACTTAACATCATACTAAAATATTAGAAAAATCCATTGTCAAAATTTTTTTTTATAGCCGTTTTAAGTTGATATTTTTAGGAAAACGAAAATCTTAGAATCCATACGTATAAATATTCTGAAAACACTTTCACTACCCGAAATAACCCTTCCATTTTCACCAATAGCTAGTTTCAGATGTAAAAGTGGATGTAGATGGTACTTTATTTGCAAGCCCGTATCCAGGGGGTGTTTAGGGGTTCAACCCCCCCCCCCCCCC